>JAQIWG010006554.1:0-13184 GCA_034695025.1 Chamaedrilus cognettii | reverse complement strand
CCCTGCGCCGCGGTGTTGACACGGCGCGCAGCGCGGCCAAGCCTTTCTGTGCGGAAAGCGCCTGCCCCTGCGCCGCGACAACGATTACTTAGGCCTAGATCTAGGCATGCTAGACTAGGCTGCACAGCCAGTAGCAAAGTAGCTCTGTAGCTATTTTAGAACAAATTGCTGGATTGCGATTGCAGATATCAGCCTTGACCAAATTGTTGTTAGGCCTCGCTGTTGTTTAGGCCTACTCCATTAGTTGACAGCTTTGTGAAATTGTGAATCATATATAGAACGTCTGCAGGTGTGACTGTGAGAGCACTGCGACTACAATAAAAAAGGAGGTTAAACCTTGTTAGTTAATAATGAATAAAATACTCATAAAAAATGAGATTAGTTAGTTAGTACTTAGTAAATAAAATACTCATTTTGAAATAAGAATGTTATGCTCGAAAAGAAGGATGACAAGAAGGATTGGTGTTGTGTTGCAGGCAGTGTGTCCCAGCAGCGTGTGAGCAGCAGTATTCATCGGTCGGGCTCGTTTGACACCATCTCAAACTATCTGAACGGCGAGTGGCCGAGAGCCGATCCCCTCATTCAGTCGTCGTATCTTTACGCCGCCTCAGACACGCGCGATGAGGGAACACAGGTATTCTGCTTCTTCTTGTTCTTCGTTAAAAATAATTAATTTGTGAGGAGTGTTTTTTTAAGGCCGCGTCAGACTCTGTTAGTTTTTGGAAGGATTTGATGGATCTGGGCTTGATGAATAATCAGTTGTGTGCGTACAGTTTCGTGTGTGCGCTATGTTTCGCTATTATACCGTACTACTTGTTTTGCGTTTGCTGCATCTTCTTGAATGGTTTTTGTGCGTTTGCATTAATGCTGTGTTTTGTCTTCGTGCGGTACGCTTGTGTGCGTGCTATATATATATATTGTGCACGCAGGCTATAGTTTTGTGCGCATGCTATACGCGCATGCTACTGCTGTGCTAGACGCCCGACGAGTGGCACGTATCCAAGGTGAGAAGTGGCATAAGCGGCGGCGGCGCTCGTAAGCTTCACACCTCGCACGAACGCTCGTCGTCTCTCGGCAACGCCGATAACGTGCGAGATGTGAGTCAGTTTTAAATACGCGCGGTGGATTTTGGTTTTTTCATCTTAGGGCAAGTTGTTCGACAGAGAGTTATTTGATTTGAAGTTGTAACAGAACAAATGTGACGACATGACCTAGGAATCAGATCACATCAATAATTAAGTACTATGGATCTCAGATCATAATTCAAGACGATAATATTGGCGGATCTACGTAAAATCTGTGATCGTTTAATTAACTCTCTATTGAACAACTAAAACAATGTCAGGAGGGAACACTTAGTCGTTTATCTTAATAGATCAAAAATTGTGTAGCAAATTTGATGGAAAAAGCAATGCCTGGTGAAAAAACAATTCTTTTGATAAATTTTTGGCATATTTCTTTGGGACACGGAACACTGTAAACAGGCACTGGTTCTACCCAATAACGGAATTAAGTCTAAATCTAAAGTCCTTAAGTTCTGTCACTCGCTTCTCCCGATAGTTAAAACTTGCGATGGCGCTGCTATTCGGCAGTTCAAGGCCCGCCTGACCAAGTCAAGTCGAGACTCCCCCCTGGCCGTCGGTCTGTGTGTGCCCACGAGGGTCAGCCCCCTGCCTGCCCCCCGCGGGGCCGTGTTCAGCATCGGAGGTCACCTCACTCCCCCCAGTCGATCGGTGGCTGTGCAGGCGGCGTCGTCGAAGCACCGCGGCTTCAGCACGCACTCGCGCGGCAGTCTGGAGGGACTCAACCAGGTGTGGGCTGCGATTGTTTAATTTAATTTTTTATATTTTGATTGTTTATTCATTTTTATCTTGATTGCTTTAATTTAACACAAATAAAATGCAGTTTGATGATGGACAAAATTAACAGCAACTATGTTAAATTAAAGGAGATGACTCTCTGAAGGCCAACACCTGCGTTTAACCCTAAACTATTCAAAATAGGCTTCTGATGCGGATATTATACATGTTTCAAGATGATAGAAACTAAGACAAGTGGTGTCATTTTTGATAATGTTTAAGATGACACCTACAGTCAAGCTCAGGCAATTGAATATGAAAGTGGCTATGCACAAGTGACTGGCATAATTTTAAATTTTAAATTAATCGTGAAAACGCACTTGTGGCTTGTAGGAAATTGAAACGTTGGACCTGAGTCTCGGTTCAGTGCAGGATGATGGACTGGTGGTAAGCGATTCTTTTATTGTCGCGAACCGATGTTGTCACCTTCTCTTGTCATTGTTGCGTTAGCATTTATGAGAGCATTGTGTTGTAAAATATATACTGTGCGCGAGTTAATTAATTCATTAGACTACTTGACGCTTCAGTTAATTGGATATCTGAACTTGACTGCACTGGCGCTATCAATTATTCTGTTTAGTCTTGAATTTTTTTGCAATGCAGGCATTCTGGACCAAGGATAGGACGATCCTCATTCTGCCTTCGGATTCTGTTTAGTCTTGAATTTTTATTGTTACTGATATTTTCTGTATAACAAATGTATTTGTGACTATTTAATTTTAAAGGCTGTGTTTTGGTTTAATTTGTCCTAGCCTATATAAATATGTGTGAAAAAAATGCAAGTTAAACTTGAGGCTAAAGTGAGCAGAATTTGTGCAGTAACATCGAAACATTACAGGCCTTTCAGCAGGGCTTGGCAATTATTGTCGTTTCGGGATAATTAATTGTTATAATTATTGACGAGAAGGGCATCTGGTCGTAAAAACAAAATCAAATTTTTCCATTGGGGAATCACGTCTATACGAGTGTTAATGAATGCGGACACTTGGCCTTCTGCATGCAGGAAATAAGCATCAGACACTTTAATGATTATAATTATTATCAATATAGCAAATCGATTTGCCTAATTTTCCTGACGGTTCTGTACCAGTCGGGGCGCTGTGCCCCAGTGCCTAACTTTGTCACGACTACCCCGCCCACGCCCGTGCCAAGCAGCGAGCCAACGCCTGATTTGCTCTCCGTCAGGCGGGGAGGGCGGGATGTCAGTCCGCACTACGGGGAAGCTCGCTCACCCTCTACTCTGCGTCTACCCCTCGGCAGCTTCTCTGGCAAGGGTTTAGATTGGCTTGACAATTTATCAGGGTCATTTGGTTCATTTGCTTGATATTTAGTTATGTCATTTAATGCAGATTTTAATTTTGCTTTCATAATGGATGCATTTGTTTAATACGCAGTATGATAAAGATAATTCGGTGTTCGCATATTCTTTAATTTTTGTAGAGGTCATTCAGTACGTTTATTTTACCCTTGCTTGAGATCAATTAGTGGATCCTTGTTAGACTCAACAAGTCCTGAAATCAGCATCTGTTAATATCAAATTGGAACTGGTACCGTGTGGATTTGAACAAATTATGCTTAAATTATTCTTTGGCCAAAGTCTTTGCATGATTCTCATGTTCAGTTATAATACATATTTTTAGAATTTAGTTCTATTTTAAGAAAAGATCGTTTTAGTAATGTATTCCTCCGGTATGCGAATCTTTGTCGCAGAGGTGCGTGGTCCAAACGGCATCATCCTCGATCGTCTGCCGCCCGACGGCTGTGAGAAAGTCGAGTCTCAGGAGAAAGAAGACCGCAGGTATTAAATATGACTATCAAATATTTTAGATGTGGTCTTTAGGCATGTATATTGTTTTTTTGCATTTTTTTAAGCACACGCAAATCAAGGACTATTAGAATTTGAATTTGAATTATAAATATGCAAAGGGCCATTTTTAGAAAAATTTTAAAAGGATTCTAAAAGGAAAATGCAGCTTGAATTTGAGTTCAATATCTGAGAGTTGGGAGGTTTAAAGCCTTTTAAGATCCTATTAATGGATATCTGATGATCACAATAGTAAATGTTATTATCTTGCTTGTTATGTAAACTATTTTTCGTCGAAGATAATGTCGAGTCGTTCAGTTTGGCCTGCCTTATTTAAATGAGTGAATTAAATGATAGAAAATATAGCAATGGCTGCGCATAAGATTAGCCTTTACTGTATTATTTTTATAAGAATTCACTAGTGACACATGGATACATATATTCAAACGAGAATTTTTGATAACGGGAATTTTTGCTATCACTTTATGTTTGTTGTTTTTTGCAGCCAAGCGGACAAGTCGCTCAAGATTCACCGTCCCATTCCCAAGATGGCAGCAGTTGAGTCGTCGCTCTGTTTGTCCATGTACGCTAAACACCATGACCAGTCGGCACCGGTGATCTTCAACAGCTCCGCCTTTCAGGTCGTCAAGAAACGTGGCCAATGACGCTCTTCTTTGACTTGCGCGGAGAGTTGCGAGTTTTGACATTTTGAATTTGCGTTGCCGTAATTTCCCTAATGGAATTGTTGCATTTGTTAATGAGGAGGGGTAAAATCGTAGGACAACAGTCATATTTATGCTGCCCAAGACATCACAGAGCTCTACATAAATAATTGATTAAAGGTTATCAAAGAGCTGTGCGATTAATCGACCACGGAAACAAAACAGGTCTAAGTATTTTAAATTATTTTAAGGTACATTTCTGCTCAAAAATAGATTAAGACTTTTTTAAAGACACGTTTTGACAATTACCTCCAGATCTTTACCGTTATGTAGATACTGTAACATTATTACCTGTAACGTTATTACCGGTAACGCAATTACCGCTCGCAGCACTGCTTGTGAGGCTGACCGTGCGCAGTTTCATGCACACCGCTTGATGTGGGATGTTTAAGTGGAAGACCGTGAAGGTTACCGTGTTTACTTGATTTAGTTTGGACAGTTTACAAGCAGAGTGACGTAAGTATTGAGAGAGAAGGAAGAATGTGTCCTTGTGGGCTGTATTCTGTATATTGCTTTGTTACTCTGATGCCAAAGATAAGCTGAGAAACTACGGTTCTTGGGTACCGTAGTTTTTTTCAGGCCACGAATTTGATTGCAAGATGCCAAAATTCTGGTTAACAGAAAAAAGAATATGGTGCAAATATTGTTACCAGTATGCTTTACTTTTTTGCGATGTAGGCCTCAATCTGAAGGCATTGAAAGAAAATTAATTTGTCTTAATTCGCGATAAAAATCGGTGCCAAATTAAGTATTTCGCTCATCTTTGCGAATTCACCCGTGGAGCGCTACAAGCAATACAATATTTTACTAGCTCTGCCGCATTAAGTTTCGGTTAGCAACTATCGAGCATTTGCTCTGGGCATTGAGTTTGTCTCGTCACTGACCGTGCCAAAGACGTGTACATTTGTACAATTACAATATCGTGCGTTTTATCTAGACTGTCGGAATCTATCTGTCGCCGCTGAGTTTGTATTACCCGATGCGTCGCCCTTTTGTTCGATATCTGTTCTAAGTGTTGAGTTTTGTAGCGGAGCGTTGTATTTTTTTGCAATGTTGTGTAGTTGTCTCTTTTAATACCTCATTGGTTTCACTGCACTGTAGTGAAGAAAAATGATGAAAACGCTTCAAAATAGCGCCATCTTGCTAATGCATTTGGACTAAAATATCCGACTAGAGGTTAAATCTTGTACACCTTAACTGTATAAGCAAATCGCTAGAAATGCCCTCTAGAGATGACCAAGGGCCGCAGAGCCGCAGAGCGGCAGAGCGGCAGAGCCGCACAGCGGCAGAGCCGCAGAGCGGCAGAGCCGCAAAGCAATTTTATGATAGAAAGCAATTTTAACTCAAATATCCGACTGGGTGTTAAGTTTAGTTGCATTTCATAAGAATGAGCATACAGTAGTAGATTACAATGCAAATCGTAACTTGTGAATGTTTAAATCTTTTGCTGTTTAAATTCTCAATTACTGCAAAGTGGTGGCTGATGCGCAAAGTGATTGAATGGGTGATGATAATATCTTGCTAAGATATTATCTTGTTTTCTCATTTCATTGATTGCAACTACAAATGAGTTCTAATTTTTAGATCAGCTGTAGTAATATAGATATTTTTGCTATAAGTTGAATTCTGGCACACTAGTAAGTGCATCTGTGTTTAGGATAAAATTGTGTTTTAATTTTTTTTTTTCTATTATAATTACGCTTGCTTTAAGTCACTAAATATGGTTTTCTTTTTGTATTTTGTTCTTAAATGTTTTCATCGCCTTCTTCAATTTAGTTTTGAGCGGCTGGGTGATACTGGGTGTTTGGATAGATTGGCGACTCTAATTTAAGTTTCATATGGTTTAATTCTTCTAATTTGTTGAGTACATCTAGGTAAGGTTTTGTTGGGCCCGTGCGTGAATATTTTTTGCAACACAGGTCCTAGTTGCTTTGATGAATGGTTTAGTGTCATGATCTTAGCGATTTCATTCGTTTACTCGATCCTCCTCGTATGCCTTGTGCCATCATTACTAGCGCTTTTATAATTAATTAGATACGGTCGCAATTTTTAATAATTATTTGTGCAACTTATCTATTGGCTTAGCGCCATCTATTGTGTCAGTGCTCTTAAGTGCACTATTCTTGAGCATTTAAATGAGAAACTTGAGATATGAGCCATTGATGCTGTGATCCAGATAGAATTTGGACTGCAGTCGGGGTCATGGTCTAAAATGCACCGTAGCTTGTTCGAGAAAAAATTGTTTTTCCTGATTCAGTGCTATAGAAAAAATATGAACATAATTGTGCCCAATTGGCTGTCTACCAAATAAAGCTGAAAAATTGCTTGTCAATCTGATCCTCTAGATCGCCGAGTTAGTTTTTCAGGAATTAATAACGCTAGGAATTCGCTATATTTTGTGAACGCTGATGGACAATTCATTATTTTGTCGACCAAAAGAAAAGCAGAAAGGTTTTAAACAGACGCGACGTACGAGCCTGTATGTTCAACTTTATTGGATCAGGGATTTGCGTGATTAATAATCAATGCGCTTACTTAATGCGTTTTATAACTTTGTGTCTGCGGCGCATATTATGATTCATATCTACGTGTATTGTGTATTCGTACGCACTTTGTGTACTTGTAGTGATCTTTAGATGACTAGATTTGCAGATTGAGGCCTTGTTTATGCCAGGTTTATCCTATGCTTAGTGACTAGTATTTGGCTAGAATTGACTCAAGCCTTTAAAGTAGTTAGTGCTGCAATTAATCTAATTAATGTAATTAATGTACGGGTGCGAGACAATATTGCACTCTGAGAGACGGTAATGTTGCTTTTCATTCGTGGTAGGCAGGGCTTATGCATTATTTAGTGAATTCATAGTAAGTTTAGTTTGACGAGACCTCATATTAGCATACTTTTTGCTCTGTATTACAGTCTACAGTCTAGGTTTAATAAATCATCAACGCACTGTGGATTAAAAAAAAGTTCCTTCGCTCAATGAGCATTCCTAGTGATAGCCTACTTGAAAAACAATTTGCTGAGATTTTTTATCAAATTTAGTAACACTATTTTGTAGGAGTTCAAACTTATATGGTGCAGTACGAAAGGGTGAGGTGATTTTTTTTTGTCCACAGTGTATATGAGATTTCTTTTGGGTTTAATGGTGCTAGCGTCTGTGATGACTTCAGATATTACTCTGGCGTCTTGGCATTTGATGGCCAAGAGACACGTCACACATATTAGATGAAATGAGTTATCCTTTCTTATCCTTTCTCCCATTATCTTGCAAACCTATTCAAATCGTTTGTATATGAAATTACAAATCTATCTCGTGGTCTATGAATGAAATTTCTGCTATGAAATTCATTCTATGTCAGAATTTATATCGAATTTTTTTATGGGTTACTTTTGCGCGAATGTTTTTTACTTTGTCTGCGCAAACTCTGCTTATATAATTTTTAGTTTTCTTCTGCGAATAAAATATAATGATGCCATGACGCGGCGTCAATACAGTATTGAATATTGTGATTTGTTTAGTTACTACTGGCCAGTTTTAGATAATTGCATGCTACTGTTCTACAATAACAGACATTTTGTACACTCCGTGGCTTGATGGCTTATATGTATCAAAGGCGTTGAACGAAACTGCCACAAGTGGCCTAGCAGCGGTTTTAATTTCGTCTCTTTTTATAATTATTTATCTGCTTTTTTTCTTTACATCGTTTGTTTACTATCTCTTTTTTCTTGGGATTTATGTGCAGCACTGCGTTGTGGCATCTGATCTGGTAGTCTGTGAGTTGTGATAGCATGAATTTGATGTTTAATAGAATTGATTATGTTTTGATGCACTGTCTGTTTTGCCTTGTCAGTATGGTTATCAAGTACTATTGCAATTATTGTTTTTCTTAATTTTACTTGCATTGCAAGTTGCAAGTAGCGTACAAAAGATGGTCATTTTTTTATTATGTCATGGATTTTAAAAATTTGATTATTTACTAATATCAAAGTACATAATTTTCTAATGTGTATTTCTTTGATTTAAACAAAATCAACCGGGTATTTGATATTTATTCATTCACTCACGTTTTGACATTAACATGATGTTTGATTCTCCTTTGTGCTTTTGTAACTGTTATTATCTTGAGACTATGTTATGCATTTCTAGTAATTTTGTCATCGTTGCCCAACACGTTGAAGAAATGTTTAAATGCTAAAATTTTGCATACATTATGCTTTTTGACTTCTGTCCATGCTCTTCTGTTACTAATTTGATTCGTACTAAGTTATGCATTGGTTCTTTAGTCTAGTAGTTTTGAAGGCCAAGGCATTTGCCTGTTCTGACAGGATTAATGATTGTCTTGTACATTTCCTTGTAAAGTTAGCGGCCTTCTGTAGTTCTTGTAATGTTTGTGTCTATTTTTGGCTTCATTGCCGCTATTTGAAATCTTTTAACTTAATGATATCAGCACAAGTTGTGCAGCATTGTATGCGTTTTGTATCCATTTGTTTTGGTCGTTGATTCATTGGTCGTTAAAAAATATGTTATATACAAGATATTTGTTATGTTCGTGTTAACGAATGTAATAAATTCTTGCATGTGTTTCGTATTAGTGTTTTAAATAGTGTAATTTTTATCAGCCTAAATTATCGTGCAGCTGAAAAGGTGTGACTTTATCCAGAAAAATTGGCTAAGTTTGAAATTTTAGACTGGTCCAAAGGCAGTCTAGATTTCTACAATAATTGCCAGGTTGAGAGGGGATGGGGAGGGGTTTATAAAAAAAGTGATGTCAATCATGTCATGCATGGATGAGTAATAGCAGAGAAGTCAAAATATTAAGCGAAAAGTACATACAAAAATTTGGCTCCTTGCACGCTAGCCCTATGCGTATTAGTCTCTGATTTAAGCATGGCCCTGAAATTAATTAATAATAATAAATAAATAAAAATAAGCACTGCTGATGTTTTGACTTTAAAAAAGTTCTGTATATAGTGAAAATAGCTCTCATCCTATTATCGCTCAAGAAAAAACGTTTGTAGTATGTATCTTGTAATTCTGTAATTAGGCTTGTGATTCTGTGGTGTAAACTGCCCCCTGACAACTAGTCTAGGATGTTTATATAAACGGTTAAAGTATCTGCAAATTATTTACCACTGTGTTTGCTCACATAGTATTCGACTCTAGGAGAAGCATCCGTCATGTTTGGCTGCTTAATCTCTGACCAGTGTGTAGTAATCTCTAGTAGTTGTCCTGTAATCTGACCAATGTGACCCTCTGGTTTAACCCTTTATGATAGTTGCGATATATCCACTCTAGTTTCTTCTGCTTCGGTGCAGTCCTAAATATAATTCGGTCTTGTAGTTCTTCTGTGTGGTTCCTGAGCGTCTGGTTACGAGAGCTTCCATTTTAGGTTGTCGAAAACAAACATAACGGGTAAAGTAGTTTGAATATAAAAATATTAATACTGAACTATAATAATACAATAATTAGTCAGTTATCGTGCACATTCTGTTGTACAGCATTTACCGTCGGTGATGTTTTCGAACAGGGTCCTAAATTACTGCCTAACTAAAATTCGCCGGTTGAACACTGTCCACCATCTAGTTAGGCTGGACGCCCTACCCTCCACCCCCGGTCGTCATATGGCGAGAGTACTAGTGCGATGCATAGCAGGAGAAGAGCGCATACAAATAACCTTGACCTTCCCTCCCAGCGGTGGCGCTATAGATGTCAAGCAGAGAGAATTCAATTTTGACAGGTCTGTCTTAATTGTAGTGCTTTATGTTCTGAATTATTTACGGTACATCATAGAGATTGTATTTATTTTTAGCCAGATCATTTTGTCTCGGTATCGTATTATTATCTGATGGCGTGCACCCTACAACGGAATAGCCTCTAGCTGTAGCTGTGGTGCAAACATAAATGTGATGTTAACTAAAATTCCAGAAAATTTGCAAATTGTAACTATTGTTATCAGGTGCCATAATTATAATCTTAAGTCAATATGGTGCCAGTAGTGAATTTATAAAGATAGTGTGGTAATTAATGAATTTATTGATATTTATCACCACAGACTGAAGTCAGAAGACCTTGAGAGAACTCTCTCGCGAATCTCGGCCAGCGTCTCTAAAATTGCTAATCGCAAGAAGAAGAAGAAAAGCACAAGCGATGATCTCGCCGAAGTCACCCCTCCCACCGACATCCCCGTCAGCCTTTTCCGCACTTTGGAAGAAATCGCGGTCGATCCGACGCAAGTCAATGAGCAGGCTTGGACAGAGGGCGCTCTGCTTCAGATTGGGTCGGTTCGGTACACCGTGCGGCTCAACGCGCCGACGATAATTCGGGTTTCCCTGCCGGAGGTGTCGCTGCAGAAATTTCCGGTTCGGCCGAGGCTCGTTACCGAGTTTGCAGATAGCTGTCGTCTCGAGTTTGTTTGGTACCGGAAGAAATCTGCCGATCAAAATTTGGAAGCCCTTGCCACAGAAGATCGAGATGGTGAAGTTGCAGGCACGGCGAATCAGAATCAAGAAGTCGTTGGAACAGCGAATGAATTTCAGGAAAAGGTTGCAATGTTGGACATGGAATTTTCTCCGGGGAAAACTGAGGGTGAAATTTGTTCGCATTCTCAGAAAGTGCCGATTGTCAATGCAGATATGGAAGTGGATGGTGAGGGGAAAAGTGGCGTAGGCCATCGGGAACCTTGGTCCCAACAAAACAGATCAGGTGCCTCGTCTAAACGAAAAATTCCTTCAGGACAGAATTCAGCAGAGGACTGTGTTACATGGGAGGAGATTCATAGGTACCGGTAGTACTATTAGATGATTAGAAATTACCGGTAGGCTACTCTGTTTCTTTTGTCAAGCTTAATTATCATCATCATCATCCTTGATGATGATGATTCAATGCTCATCTTTTATGCCGCTATGATTGTGCGTAGTATACCTTTACCTTCTTCCCCGTTGAAAAGTTTGTGCTGCAACGATCAATTTTTCTGTTATGTCGTCTCGCACTGAACTGAATTTATGTTGTCACGCGATCTGACTACTTAACAACTTAGCAGATCATTTATGACTTGTTAATGCCCATGATTGGCTAGACGTGAAGTGATAAATAAATGTTCTTTTGGATGTGGCGTAGTAGTTAATGCATTTGTTGATATTTATCACCACAGACTAAAGTCTGAAGGAAAAGCTCGAGAAAACTCTAGCACGAATTGTCTTTTTTTAGTCGTAACTATGCAATTTTTCAGGTTTTTGAGATTTTTACTTGTTTGTTAATTAATTGTGATGATATGGAACCTTGCTTTGTTTCTTTTCTTAAAAGTGAAGAATAATCAATTAAAACATATGTAGCCATTTTCCATAATCAATTACAAGTGAATTAAGAGTAGCTGCACATTGCTATTTGCGCTAATTATCTGCCGACAGAGGTTTGAGTTACGTGCCGACACTCGACGACGTCAGTTGTCTGCTGAGGGTCGACTGTGCGGTTGTCGACAGCGACGGGGAACGACGCGCGATGTCCGCCGTGTCAAAGTTTGCCGTGACGCCCGGACCGGCTGAGCCGTATCCGTTTGAGCGCCGACACCGGTACACCGAGGAACCGAGCGGGGTCAACCGGTACGTCGAGATGAACCAACGGTAGCCTAAATGTTACGATGATTTGTAGTGACAGACGATGACGATAGTAGGTATATAGTTCTTTTATTTTCAAGTACATCGTCGAGGACCCACTTAATGTTTTGAGTACCAAGCTATTGCTTGATAAGTTTTACGATGTTTACTGGATTAATCTAAGCACTTGTACTTCTATTTACTGCGCAAAAATTATTTGAGGGAAACCTGAGCACTGCTTTGAAGTAGTGCATTAGATTCCAGTAACCTACGGTACTGATTTTTAGTTATATTAGATACCCAATACGCAAGTTATTGCTTGACCGTTTTAGCATGATTTGTGAAGCTGCAGAATTGAGCATTGGTTTGAAACATCAACTAGGTACGACGTCAGTGTGTCTTTCAATGAAATTCTGCTATAAAAGCTCACATTGCTGTTACTGAGATGCAGGTGTTAACTGACTAGCTAGCGTAAAATAATTTAGAAGTAATTGCTACGACTTTGATGGTGCTTTTTTTACACCTTAGACTTCTGCTAGACACTAATAATGTTTCACAAACTACTGTAAAACATGAAACTTTGCATGCACGTAATTTTTAATCTTTTATTTTCGCGAATCGGTAAAACTGGCGAAAATGACATGCAGTGAATTAGAGCTGCTGAAGCTATTTATAACGGTAATCCTCAAAAACGACATTTGGACATTTTCAGGGATTGTAGCTAAAATAATTTGACACAAGTTCTGAAAATTTTACTTGAAAATCTGCTTGTATGCAAAAGTTATGAAACTTTTACCCAAAAAAGTTTTAAAATCGTTTCAACTAACACAGTGATGCCTGCAAATAGCATTTTTATGCCTGCCGATCTCCGAAATTCATCGCTAAACTGGCAGGACCTATTTTGCCAGCCTACCATACATGGGGGAGAGCGGGGTGATGAATGTAAAGTTGATTGAGGACTGCCAGAACGTTGCACCGCCCGTGTTCATCTTTCAACAACACGGCGCACCAGCTCATGCTGCACGCCAGTCGCAGGAATGCCTTCAGCGTTAAGGCCTAAGGACAAGGCAGAACTCAAGACGGTACTGGAGATCTGGACTGACCTGCCGCAGGCACCAATCGACAAAACTGTCCTTGCCTTCAGGAAAAGTCTCAAGGCCTGCATCAGCGAAGACGGTGGCCACTTCGAACATCAGCTTTAGTAA
>JAQIWG010006553.1:0-13184 GCA_034695025.1 Chamaedrilus cognettii | reverse complement strand
CTCGCAGTGCTCGCAGTGCTCGCAGTGCTCGCAGTGCTCGCAGTGCTCGCAGTGCTCGCAGTGCTCGCAGTGCTCGGTCGGATCGTAGCTCCCTGGCCTCGACCTCTACGTCCTGGCCTCGGCAGGGGAAGGAGTACTTTAGGGTCGCCCGTGTCTCTAACTTTTATTGTCTCTAACTTTCTAGCAGGCAGTATGTGAAGGTGGGGCGGAGAACTATTTGGATTAGGTTTAGATGAAAATAATGAAGGATTAGGGATATTTGTCGAAAAGTTTTACCTTAATGATAAACTATTAGGCTCCTTAATACTGTAACTTGAATGTTTCTAATTTCGTAAAAATTGGGTCCCAAATCCGCCTAAATTTGAGCAGGGGGTTTCGGGGGTAATTACGGGGGGCGATTACAATTAGATTTAGATAAAAGTAATGGAGGATTAGGCAGATTATGAATGATGCACGAGGTCACCTGCGGAGCAGTCTTCAACGCGACTTTCTTTTAACCGATCAAACCGGAAGAAGACAGAAAATCAACAAATATCTAGCGGAAATCAGATCGACAGGCCAACTCGGCCAATCAGAAATTAGCTAATACTGGAATAATAGTCCTAAGCCAGGTAATGTACTAAAGTGAGGCTAGCAGTGGAATTACATGTAAAAGAAGAAGATAGGCTCCCCTATCCATCATCAAACCCTACCGCAACAAATATAGAGTTTAGCACTAAATAGCCTGGTAAAACAGAAATTGAGCATCATAGTCAAAACCCTAGCATCATAATTACCCAATAAATCATAACCTACTTCAGACATCAGTAGGGCAATTAAACACAGAATAAAAAGAAGGCGTACAGTAGCCTAGAATTACTAACCGTATACTCAGCTTACACCGGCCTGTAATCCTAAACAATGGTTAGTCAGAGAAAGTACAATTTTAGCGGGACCGTGTCCCGCTACACCATCCGTTATAGGCGGTGAGTGGGACGGGGACAGGAAATGTTATGTAACATTTGCCAAAAAAATGATGGATTTTTTTAAAACTGTAATTGGAACAAAATATTTGTTGACTAAATACGGCAATGTTCACATTGCTCTTGGATTCTACTATCGCGTGACACATTTTTTATTGATTAAAGAGTACCGATTGAGAAATAGGCAAATATTTTATCATTTATCTCGGAGACGTTGAATTGCATTGTAAACAGTTTAGCTCTTTTTAACTCTCGACTATTTTTTCTCTTAGCGGCTATTATGCTTGCGAGTTATTTTGCTCGTACATGTATCTTAGACCCTACAGCAAATTTTAAAGACTTGAACTAATTCGCATGCAGCAGCGCTCTGCGTGTGTCGCGTTCAGAGCCTGCTTGTTGTATTGTAGGCGATCGCAGATATTTAATTGTTAAACTATGTGTATAATGTCAAAGATGTTTGCAATAATATTTTATATAGGCCTATGTGGGCCATGTATGTAAATCATAATTATTTAAGAAAAATGTGCGTCAATATTTCGATCATGCGACATTGAGCCTGTATAGTGTAAAAATGTATACTCTCTTTGAGAATAAATAAAATTTAATTTGATTACTGCACTGTGATTATTTTGGAGCATGGGGTCCAATGCACCCACTTATCAAATTAGTCACAGTGCAGCGGGCCTAATGATTTCGTATACAATATGTAGTCATAATTGATATGAAAACATTAAATACTTAACTAATTCCACTAACAAATTTGAATTCGATTATTTTTTAGATTTAGTTTTATGCAATCATACCGACGGATGTTTTGTTTGGTAGGTCTAACCATGTGCTCAAGTTAACGAAAAGAAACAAGAAAGACAAGGGGGCCCAACAGCAATTGGCCTAGTTGTGACCGAGTGATGAGGGGGAGGGGGTGCAGACGATTTAAAAAAAAAATATTAACAGTGATTACTCATTTTCACGCCATTGTTGACTGTGTTTGATAGCGCTATATATAGCGCTATAATATACTTTCAAGGTATTTCTTAACAGTCCATAATTTTTGTTGCACCATTTTGACATTGCCTATTTATTTTCAAGGTCATTTCTAGCACTTTTTCCCTTCCGTGCACAGCTGATCGGGAGGGAGAAAGCAGGGAAGTACTGACGGATACTTTTTCCCAATATATGCCTACAGTGTAAAACTCACTTCTTGACATTTAAAGCTTTAAAATATTTCTATCAAATATCAACCAGGGATAGTGAAGGGGGCCCGGCCAATCCTAACTGACACACACTCTGAAGTTAGTCATAGGCCTACTTAGGCTATTTATTTTTCATATATCCAAAACAATATCCTTTCCTTTTTTCTCATTCTCAAAGAACACTCAGTTTTCTTTTTCTTTCTATCAAAGTTATGCACAAACCCACCGAGATGAAAAGTGGGGCATGGTCACCTCTTAAAAAACCATCGAGGAGGGCCCTCCGGCTCCTCTTTGTGGCTCCATTTTGTCGCAAGCGGGGCCGATCCCGATAACATGGAGGGCCAAGCCCTCCCAGCTCCCCCGTAACTAGAACACTTGACCTAGACAATGTCAATATGTTTTTAAAATAGACCCTAAGGCTAAGGCTCCATTCTGTGTCAGCAATTCACCATTGCATTTAACGAAGGCAATAGGTTAGGAAATAATTATTAGGCTACATTTCATTAGATGATAACAGTCTGCTCCAGAGAGAGAACCGTGCAGACCCGAGTGAGTGCTCAAATCTGTTGTGCGAGGCGCCGGGGAAGACAAAGTAGACACCGCCGAGCTGATTGATGTGGCGCAGGCGCTGGAACTGAGGCGTGTCGATGATGCGTATGAGAAGTGGGTCCAGCATGATGTGACCGTGGATTGGGTCACTGAACACCTGACCGACACAGTAGCTCTGCAATTATTTTAGGTGTGGAGACCAACCAATATATGAAGATCACAGAATAGAACGCGTTGCAAATATTATCAAGCAAAATGTGGCGTCCGCCTAAACACGATGCAAAAATTTACGTTACGGGTACAGAACTAAAAATTAAAAAAGATGAAAGATGCTGTTTGTAACAGTAGAAGGTGGTGTTCAAGATTTCAGTGTGCAGGAAAATAGTCGGTCCCCAAAGCTCTTTCATGCATAACTTATGCAGTTTAAAAAAAATTAAACAATTTTGCATGGACAAATGGCCATCCACATGTATTTTCAAAATTTTGGGCCAGATTTGTCACATTTTGTTGCATGTATAAGCTATAGTTGAAACGTTACGGGCTGAAAACTTATGTGTTATGTCGGTGCAAAAATAGAACATTTTGATGCTACCATAGACACCGAATACAATCTTGTCCATAGTGGCCAAATTTGGCACACTTAAATAACCATAAATTTTAATTTTTTTTTGCAAAATTTTGTGCAATTCTGTCAAATAGTTTCAAAGTAATGAGCTTGAAATTGACTTCTGCGTGCCTCAATATCATATTGACGGTTGCTTTCTCTACACATTGTGTGACTTTTGCATGGTATAGAGTAAAGTTTTTCAATAGTTACAGTGTGTCTAAAGTAAGCAGTAGTCTAAAACATTCAACAATCATACTCAAGTTCGACGTTTGCAGCTACAGGCCTAATTAGAGGTGCTACAAGGCAGAATATAAGAAGCAGTTGGTGGAGTAGTCAATTTTTAAAACTCGTAACTTTGAAAATACTAGACAAAATGTCACCAAAAGCAGCACAAATGTTGACAATACATGACCATTTACGTGACTGAAATTGAGTGATCTTTGGAAATAAATTGCAACAGTTATCTACAAAAAACAACAAAGGGGCCGTTTTTTTGCCACCTTGTATATACGTGAAGTCCACTACCCCCCCCCCCCCCCGCTAGTTTCTACCCCGTTCGTGAGTTTCGTTCTGATGATTAGTTTAAACTTTATTGGACACTGACTTTTTTAATTTAACATCAACTTCATTGCTGCACTCCAGCCTAACGGATGTCCAAGTGAAGCCACCTTTGTCATGCGTGCACGAAGTGACTTGAAAATCTTTGCCGCGGCCAATTTCTAACCGACAAACGCCGCATTCGTAATCAAAGTCCGCGACAACCAGTGGCGGTTCTAGGTGGTGGCCAAATGAAGCCGGGCCTCCCCAATTGATGATCTGGCCTCTCCAGTGGCCTCCTCAAAATAAAGTTGAATGGCCTCACCAAGGTGCAAACGTAATGTTATAAATGTGGACAGATTTTGAAAAATCTTTCATGACTAGAAAGAGGACAAGTTTCTCAACAATTTACTATCTAAGTTACTGAGATTAAGAAGTTTCTAAGAAATGTTTACCAAAATCATCCTAATAGTGTTGCCGCAAGTAACCAGCAAGTTTAATAGATCTAAATTATTGATTTCTTATAATACAACATTAGTATTTCCTAAGCTACTCTTTGTAGGACAGCAACTTAATTTTCAGCTTATTAGCTTTTGCTCGCATATGCAGTCCTACTGAGAACGTGTGCCAAACATAGCTGAGTTGAGGCAACTAACTGAAAGATAATAAAGATCAGACATAGACGTATTTGATGTGTGATTTCGAACACAAATTTGCATCATTGTAGTTGATTTTCATATCTTTGTGCAAATCGTAATGACTGCAACATTTGCCGCAGCACAACGAGCGTGTATAGGCCTACATGTAGGCCTACAGTAACTTAGAGCTTCGTGTTGCGCTTCAGAATAGTCTTGGTTTCGGTTTGGCCGGTAAAAGTCTTGGTCTTAGTCTTTCTCTTGGTAGCTAAGATTTTGGACTTTAAAAATATTGACAACAAAACTGGATAAAACGGAACATAGGCCCATAACGTTCGTGAACGTAGTCAATAATATTATCAAGTCATTATTTATCAATTTTATTTCAAAAAAGTAGAATACTAAGAAATTTGCCACACTTTATCCATAGCCTAAAGGGTTCATCAGCAGAGTGAGTCAAAATAAATATTTCCCTTGCGATATCGCGATAACTCAGTCAAAATTTAAAATATTGTTTTCATATTTTTAGGGATTGGAGAGAAGAAAATTTGCAACAAGACTGCAAATTTCATGTAAAAATATCTTTTAGTTCAAAAGTTATGATTGTTTTAGAAAAAGTTTTAAAAATCTAGTTAACCAACGCTCTAAAGCTCGCTTAGCCTGGTTATTTTGCCTGTGGCTGGCCTGCACCTATTTTAGCGTGTAGAGCATGCACAAATAGACTACTCGAAGTGTCCTCGTCTTCAGACCTTGTCCCCAAAACCTCTTTAGTCCCATTTTCCTCCTGCACAAGATTGTTTATTCTAAACGTGTTCAACTTGCTACGTTAACGAAGCCATGCTTCCAGTGCTTGGACCTCAGTGCAGCATGTGAACATGGTCTACTAGGCGGCTAGGCCATCGAGTTCTCAGGAGCATGATGTCATGAATATACATTTTAGCACGCGTTTAAGGATTAGTTAACATGAATTTCAAGACACAAAACATTTTTATGAGCTTTATTTGACTGCATACATTATTTTGTTTAGCTTAATTGCGCTCGTAAAATTTATTTTTTGTACTTTTTAGCAAACATTCATAACTCTTGAACTAAAATATATTTTCAAATGAAATTCGGTGGTCTTGTTGCAAATTATCTTAGCTACAATCCCTGCAAATATCAAGCAAAAATATTACTTGTTGATTGAGTCATCGCGATATCGCTAGAGGATTATTATTTTTTTACTCACTCTGTATGTTTACCTTGAAACAACCCCCAACCAATTTCGTCGAGTACCATGGCTCCATCACTTGAACGCTGAACTTTTCATAACGTGCGTCTTATTTTTATTTCACGCATAGACTGTTGACACTCTTGTTAACAGTCTAGGCTGAAATCAAGACAAGACGCACGTTATGCAAAGTTCAGCCTTCAAGTACTGTAACCACGGTACTCCACGAAATTGGTTGGGGCTAATTTCAAGGTAAATATAGATGATATTTATAAGTAGCCTTGCAGGCTATCAATTAATTCAAGTAGGCTAGCTCGCAACTCATAGGCCTAACTCGTCTTAGCCAACGTGCTCCAACATGTACAAGTAGGGTCTATATTGACCACACATAATAAATTACACGTATCTTCATCAAAGACAACAAGTCAAAAACCTATCAAGGAACAGTGCTTTCTGCTCAATACATTAAAAATAAGCGGATTATTGTCGTTCAATGTTGGATGACGCCTACAAGTGATCATTGAGGCATTTTGAGGGGGACCTAAAAGGTCAAAGAGCCTCCATTCATGGGCGGTTTCATCCATTTTTAATGGGGCGGGGGGATGACCCTGAGTTTCTCATACTCAAGTCACGAGCAGAAGGTATTATAATCGAAGCTTTCTCCTTCCCGCGACGAAGTGATACTTTCTAGGAGCCGAAACTCTCGTCTCTCTCAAAAATAGATCGGCATGCTGGTGGGGGGAGGACACATTTTGGTGTGGTGATTGTCATTTACATGCATGTCATGTCACGTCATGCATATGTCAGTTGTATATGATACTTGATTGTCATTTTTGCTTATTAGCCCTTAATTTAACTCTCTTACTATTTTGCATTAACAAAACTTAACGTGACATACTGGTGGGGGAATCATTATGCTGCATCCCCTCTCACCTCTAACGTGAAACTGCCCCTGCATCCCTTAATGTCCAATCTCCGACAAATATTGAAACGCCGCAGCAACCGCCCATTGTTCAGCTATATGATTCAAGCAAATGACGTTTTTTCATCACCGCTTGCATACTGTATGTTTGGTGCGTTGCCAGTAAGCGCTGTACTGCTTATACCGCACTACGCTAGTAGAAGTGTGATACACATGCTGCTAACTAGAACATTACAATAGGCTAATGTTGCCGTAGTACACTGAAGATGTCAATGAATTAAAATCGTCGATTTCCTAATCAAAAAATTGAAACTGATTTTATTTTTACAATTTGCATTTAACTTAAATTGGAAGTAAATATAAATAAAACATGAAGTAGAGGCAGTGTTAAATATTACAAATATTAGCCATTCACATGCACGTACGAAATCCTCTGTTAATTCTGTCATGTTTAATATGCGGGGTGCTGCTTTGCGGTACTTCTGAATAACATAAAATATATAAGTCACTGGTTCAATATTTATTGACGTCCTCGTGTACGTTAAACGGTCTAGCTTGATGTTCGCTTGGAATTATGTAGACTGTATCGATACTGATCTCACTTTTCTAATATCTGGAGTGAAACTTAATGAAGCTAGCCACCGAGATGGTTCCGCTGACTGAGCAACTGTATCCAGTCATGAAAAATAAACTTACAATGTAGGAAATCACAACGCGTTAGCGCTGTAAACCTACTATTAAGGATATCGACGATTTTGATCCTACAAATTTAACATTGTATGGCGGCAATATTATTTCAATGTTTTGGTACACTGTATAAGCAATCGATTTGACATTTAGTTTTCTTTCTAGTGATGAAATTATTTTTAAAATCGGACACTATTTGACAACGTTACTGCCATGAATATTCTTTCTTCCTTTTTATGGACTCACGGTGTAGAACATGAAGTTGAATAGGTAATATTTAACTCAAAAAATGTGTTGAGATAATTTTCATGATTTTGCCGTGTTTGTGCCAATTTTTACCACGTTTTCTCTTGTCCGTATAGTAGGAGAGTGGGAGAAATCTGAACGATGCTGGAGATGTTAATCAGAGGAAAGAAAAGCTGGATTGCACCTATCATAAGAGGGGAGGGATTAATTAAAATTGCTATGGAAGGAAGAATGGAAGGAAATAGGGGGCCAGGCAAAAAGCGAATAGGAAACGAGAAGGAAGAAATAGGAGAAGGGCCAAGGAAAAGTCGGAGTGGAAAAGTTGGATGCCAGGAGGGTTATTTTCAGAGCACAATAAGGCAACGAACACGCGATCAATACGCCGCTTAAAAAATGCACTGCTTATCAAATGAGATAGCCTGAGTAACATGCTAATTTTACATTGTTATAAAGACTACTGGCCTACCCTTGGCTGATCGCTAGAATGTTCTTGGTTCTCGCCGACTGTATCATCGCGGGAATGTTCTGGCTTCAATTCGATTTCATTGTCGAGAGAAACTTCTGGATCCCGTGCCCCAGCGCTCGAATGTTCTGCTTTCAATTCCGTTTCGTCGTCGCTGGAAGGTGTTCCATCTACGTTGGATGCCATTGCCTCAGTAGTAAGCCTACAGCGCCCGTGCATCATGTCAATATTAATTAGGGTAGCCAGGAAATATTACTACAGCGCTGTAGTAACCTAATCCATGCCCTAATCTTAGCCGTAACGATTTAAAAACCCAAAAATCACATATTGCCCAGATTTTCCCAGATCCCCCTCACTGCCCTCAGCCTCTAGTGTTAAGTAAGTTATCATTTCTTGCTGGACGTTTACATGTCGCTGCGACTATATTTTAGCGTGCCCATACCCGTCACATTCAAATGCGAGCACCCTCTGCAAGCCGGGAACAAAGAATTGGCTTGCAACCCAGAGCTCCCACAGTGAGTAGTAAAAGGGTCGTAAAATGTGACTAAAGAAGGGGGAGCTATCCTGTGCCGTCTCTTTTACACAGAACCGGATATTTAGTGCCACACACGTCTTTGTGCTACTGCTACGAAACGCGCAGGAGTACACACTAGCCCTAATAATTATGGCAGCGTGGCAGGGGGGTAGAAGGGCATTGCGTCTCCCTACTCGGGGTCTCTTCCCACCCCTGTCTTCTAAACATTTTATGGGCCTATTTACCCTCTGGAATCTCAAATCGTTTGTCCCCTGCAAAAGTGACTTCCCACCCCCTTGAAAACTGCCTACGGCTCTGTAGGGCTCTACAGGGATGGCTCTACAGCTCTACGGAGGATTATAATTAACTTATAAGTACAGTGTATACATCCGTATATTAGAAAAAATTTCGGTAAAATTCGTTAAAGCACAAGTTACTAGCAAACATGGTCTGCCTACAATGTAGGTTATATACTGCAAGACCAATCAGCTATAGATAGTCGACAGAGCTCCAGTATCGAACTTCAGTACTTTCGTCGAATTTATATTCTAAAATGTCGTACAGGGTATATCGTTGTGTAGGACTAGCACACCAGGCCTTCAGATTTAGGCCTGTATACAGTACGTGCTTGCGGTGGTAGCCTGGTCTCGCTATCGTCCTCACTTCCGGAATCTAAAAATATCATTGACTGTCAAACTAAATTCAATTATTATAAATTACCTCAACTCTCAATAGTCTCTACAATATGACAAATCACAGAACAAATTATAAAACCAATACGTGTTTTCTCTTCCTGCAAAAGAAGAAATTCTATCAATGTTCCGTCTTATTTCAAGTGAAGAAGCCTCTATAGAGGCAACGTTGCCAGTTAGTGCTTAAAATTTTAATATTTTATATATTACTTATAGGCTACATATATATATAAGAGTGTGAGGTTGCTAGTATTAACCCGCTTCCCTTGTGGGCGGAACTCACGATCGGGGAAGGAGGTTGGAGCAGGGGCATAGCCTCATAAGGGACGGGGGACGCGTCCCCCTCTCAGACGAGGGCGTCCCCCCCCATGAACAATACTGGTCTCCTTAAAAATGCATGGATGGGGGGGGGATATTGATTACCCCATGATTGATGGTTAGTAGCCCCCACAAGAAAATAAGTTAGTGAAAAAGAAAAAATATATAAAGAGCAGTATGACTTTTTGTCAGCAAAATTTTTTCTCAGCAATATCTAATGTTAATGTAGTACACCGTAGCCGGCAACATTCATATGGCATTACACTCCATGCATTGCGCAACACAAGTCAGCATACCAAGACTTACGCTAACTAAACTCAACGACGTACATGCGCAGCTGAGAACGCATACGATTAGCAAGCCAATTTATTGGCTTAGGCGTTTAATCCTATATTAGCTGCCTATTGCATTAATTATAAGCATTAAATGTGATTTTTAGAAAACAGAGCCATGCATGCTTTAAACAACTTATGTAAAATGTTACTACACATGACGATCCATGATTAAAAAGTGAAATCCCACAATACAATGTTGGCGTATAAGTACGACGCGATCTTACCGATTAATCACTAATATAACGAAATAAATCTATCTTTACGAAAAAAATTTATTGGCCGACGAAATAAAAAAGTTTTATTATGAAATTTAGCTGTCATAGGTCTACTAGCCTAACGAGCCCCCAAAATTGTGATAGTTAGTGCAAATCGTCTTAATAGTAAAAAAGTTATCACAAATTTTGAAAAAGTGAATGAAATGGCCCCCCCAATCCCTCTTAATATTTCGAGATAAATTATTCAGCCAGGACCGCTTTCTCAAATGGCATATATGTTTTTTCCTCATTTCACAATTGCAACACTCAAGGTTGTTACCCACGATGACATAAAAATAAGAAAAATTAAAATCTTGTGGGGGGGCTATCGGAGGCACCGTTTATTTAAAAAAAATCTAAGCCAACCTGCAAAATCCAGGCTTAGTCCGCATATTCCCTGAAAAAATAGTCAATATCCGTTCAGTGGTGGCTGAGGTATTGCGGCGCAATGGTTTTGGTCCCAACCCTACTTTTATAAAAAACCGTTCGCCCATCTTATATACCAAGATTTTGTTGAAACATGTATAAGACGTTTTTTAGTAAGAAGTAAGTGGAACGATCTGGTGCAAAGCGCGTGCAAATCTGACTGACAGTAACAAAGTTATCGCGATTCATGCAAAGTGCCCGCAGTGGCCCCCCGGACACCCCCCACAATATTTGCAATGACATTTTTTTTCTGAAAACATTTTAGTCAACGGAAGTAATGTTTTGACTATTATTCTAACTTATTGGTCAGGAGGAAAGTCTCCGGGAATGCGCCAAAAATTCGCAAAAAAATAAGTAAATAAAGGTACCGGGCCGAAACAATACGGCGTTCGTCTATCGACGCACGCCATAAACGCTTCCCATCCCACAGCGCATATGCTTTGAAGTTTCTTCAGTGACCTATAAAACACCATAAACTCACGAGCCATCCTATTCCTCTCCGACTTCATTACTTCCTACACACCAACCCGAGCTTTAAGATCCCTACGGCTTGTGCTTACTGCGGCCTGGTCAGCGTCCCACGTGTATAGCACAGAGTTAGCGTACACACCGCTGATTTCGATCACTGCAATGCTGTTCATAAGGCTGTGACACACCGCATAGGACTTGTACTGCGCACGTAGGCTAGTGTTACAGTAAGCATACAGGCGCGACGTTTGGAATACGGACAGCTGTGTAGCCATATTGTGTACCACAAACTTCTTCAATCGCAATGGAGACACAATTCATGATCGATTTTAAAATGAAACAAACGAATTAAGAGTGTAAGATAGAGAATTATTAGCATTTTTTATTAAACCGGGCTCTGGCATATGCAAACCCTCACCAACCTTTGCGAATCAACTTTGGATAAAAGTTTCTCGATCGATTGTAGGTATTTGTCACAAGCAGATCCTCTCGAGCGAAGCTCTGGCATACCGCGCTCTCACATTTATAGTCAGAGCTGACGCACGCAACCTGCAGGCAGTAGGCCCACGTCGTGTCCCATTTGAAACCGAATCCAATCTCATAATTCTATTGACATTTCTCAGACATGCTTCAAACTTTGTATCCAAAGGCACCTAGCCATGCCAAGGTAAAAGCGAAATGCATGCTTGTAAATAAATCCGAGCCAATTTGTCAAAATTTATAAAGTTTAAGGTCACGCGCCAGCTGTCCGACCCCTGTGGGCCCTGAGCCGTCAGGGGTCTCCTCTTCGTCCGCGGGCTTTAAGCCGGCGCCAAAGAGGAGGGGGCGTGGGGCCGTCCGCATGCTTTTTTCCCAGGGCCTTGTGACTGGCCCGGGGAGTTATTCTAGGGGGTGGCGGCCAAGGAACTGAACTATAGACATTGAGGGGACTTCGAGAAATATTGTATTGTAATACGATGCATTGCGACTTTTTTCGTTTACATTACGGTTGGTGTTATTGTATTGCTATTGTAGCTAAGGTATGTTTCTTTTAACTAATTGCATGTTGTAACATTGTAGTGTGTTCCGGTATTGTCCTATACTTTCCGGCCTTTCCGGTACTTTCCAGTACTTTCCGGTACTTTCCGGTCACTTTCCGGGGGGAAAGTGTGATATATGAGGGTGTTAGAGGACCGACTGAGCAGAGCCGAGCCTACTGTGCCGTCGTTGGAACAATCGGTTGCGAATGAGTGTCGCCTTGCAGTAGCGATGATAGTCGGACGCATTGAGAACTTTCTGCCGTAGGGCGAGGAACACTGTCGTTGCTATTGAATAACTTCTTGTGGTTTTTTAATGTTTGCTTAAATAATTCTCTATTAAAGTATATCTCTGCTTCATTGATTGTCTTGGAAGACTCTATATAAGGAAATCGTGGCCTTCCCCATAGGAGAACCTCACGTCGAACCCAGCCGTGACGAGTGAATTTGTGCCGAGCATAGGGAAATAAATAGGGGGAAATAGGGTCCAGCACTCGGATATAACAGGTGCTGTATGCAAGTTCCGGACATGACATTAAACTGTGTCCGGCAGCCTTGCCCCTGCTGCCACCACTGGGCAGGACACAGCGTTGTGACCGAGTTGTCTAAGTTGCGGTCTCGGATTTTAAGTGCGGCAGTTGCTGATTCAAATCCCGGCCGCGTCAAAGATTTAGAGCACTTCGTGAACCCTCTGGCCAGGGTGGTTTAAATTCGTCAGCCACAAGTGTTCCTACGATGCCTACGATGGAATCGCCACCAGCGTGAAATGGGGCATCTCCTTTTCCCCGCAAGCGGCTAAAACAACAACAACATGCAAGTTCCGTTTGCTGTGGCTTAGCAAAAGAAAATTCTCTTCCCTCAAACTTGCTGACTCAAAAACAATGCTTTCTTTTTCCCCAGACCGTTCTTAAAAGCGCTTATTCTTATAATTAACTTCTTACATCACTGATGAATTCTGGTTTATTCATATACTCCAGACCCCAAGTATCAAAGTGTTATGAGCTTCTAACCCGCAAAATCTCCGCTCGCCGCCCCTGCCTACTATCCCTTTTTGCGTCTTCCGCTGAAGTAACTGTCATAGCTTCAAAAGCGCCTCTATTTAATTCTTATATTTAAATAGAAGTTGAAATGATAAATTGTAATGGTAGAG
>JAQIWG010006552.1:0-13184 GCA_034695025.1 Chamaedrilus cognettii | reverse complement strand
TAACACACCGCGTGATTCTATATCTGTCAACCCTGTAACACACCGCGTGATTCTATATCTGTCAACCCTGTAACACACCGCGTGATTCTATATCTGTCAACCCTGTAACACACCGCGTGATTCTATATCTGTCAACCCTGTAACACACCGCGTGATTCTATATCTGTCAACCCTGTAACACACCGCGTGATTCTATATCTGTCAACCCTGTAACACAGCGTGTTTTAAAATATATCAACCTTGTAACACAGAGTGTTTCTATGTCTATTATTCATTTAGCTAATAAATATACAGCATACTGTCCAAATACACAGGATATACTCAAATCAAACTTACTGAGTATGACATTGTCCTGTCAATCCTGTAATACACAGCTTAGTTTTAAATCAGCCGGTGTTGCGGGCCAAAGTATTCCCCCTAACAGCATCCACACTGAGCAGAGAAAATATTTTTCTCCAGATTTCTCCTGCAATCTTGAATCAAATGATCTGAAACTTTCAGGGTATGCAGCTGGCATCTTGTTGAACATATACATGCAATTTTGTTGTATAACACTTGGAAATACTTTTCTTTATTGTCAATTTTGGTGATAAAATATACAGTACTGTACAAGGTTACTACCATGTCCAGGACAAGTCGATGCAGTGATGCAGAAGTCTGAAAATTGGTGCATTGGCGCTTGTTAAGCATCCTAACTAAGCTTGTTAAATCCTAAGCGAGCATCCTAACCTAGCTGGCTAATTTGGTGCTAATGCGGTTTCAGAATGAGGGAATTTCTTGTACTACAATACATTTGAAAGAGGGGCATACTTTAGGACCGTAAAATTTTTACTCTTTATACATGTAACTTCAAGATGAATGCTGTCATAAATTGACTAAATTCTACTTGTGTGCAGTGCTTCTGCCTAAACGAACAATTACAAAGGGATGATTGTTACCAATGAAAGAAGATAATAGTTAATCAGATAGACTATTTACTTGGTGAGTGTAAGCGACATTGATGTATGCGCGCTTGCCAATAACTCGCATCGCCCTTTTGTCCGTTACATCGACAATGGTCAGCGAGTTTTCATTGAAGCAGAAGCAGACCTCACGATCCGTGTAACTAGACTTGTCAAACGATTATTATTAGATAATTTCGTAATTTGTATACGATATACGATTTAATACTAATTCTAGTTTTGCTTCATGAGGACTACTTACAACGCTAGCCTATTGATTTAGTTATATCAGTTATTTTCAGATCTATGATTACTTCTGATTTGGTGAAGGCTCGGATATAAAGTTTCAGGATTATTTAATTTTTCTTGATATACATAACAGAAATATTTTTTGACATAAATTATTTTTAAATTGTTAAACCAAATATAGAATAACCAGTGTCAAAAATTCGCAAAACAGACAATTTTAAGAAAAGTTAAATAAAAATACTACACATTTTACATGCTGCATATTATAATGCTTTATATATGGTTGTATGCTTAAAAACGAATGGTAGTCTATTGCTCTAATTTTAAATTTGTTTAAAGTGTCATTGTTGCCTCACCGTGAGTCCGGTCCGTGGTAGTTAACACACTGCGCGTCGTGTGTATAGCCATCGCCAGCAAAGCAGCCGACAGTCGTCGGCTTGAGCGGATCACTGACGTTAAGCACAAGCAATCCTCCTGCACGCCACCAACACCACCACTGCTTGTCGTCCAATTAATTAAATTTATCACTGAAAAGCATTGTGAGAACAGTTAGTATGATCTCAAGGTAAAATTCGTAGTTAGTGCGATATAGAATTTTCCTATCAGAGTTGGGTCAATATCTCGAATCCATGTCAAAATAAAAAAATAAAGGTACCGGGCCGAAACAATGCGGGATCGCCTATCGGCGCGCGCCGTAAAAGCCGCACGTTTTTTGGTCAATGGGCAGTAGCTGCTGATAGCCCGTCGTTAAATAATAAATAATTTAAAATGAAGCATTAATTTCATCGAATCAACATCCCCTGCAACATTCGATTCGTCTTGTGTGGCAATCAGTTTTTATCTCGCGTGTGAAATAGCCCTAGTGAAACTGGTTAGTGTTTACCGTGGTTACAAGTCATAATTAGTTTAACAGTCGGTCACGGAATTAGTGTTCTTAGACGCAGCAACATTACCGTTCTATCCATTCGAACGCTTATCCGCGTAAACAGCAGACAATAAATGGAAACTTGTTTTCTTAATAGTTTTAAACACTAGCTGTAGTATCTTCATAGTTCAGACTATGTTCCTGCACTTTAATAGCTATATTATTAATGTTAGATTCTTTTTACAAGATTCGTTATTCCTGAATACATCGCCAATATTTGAAATCAACTTTTGGGGTCGTATTCAATATGTAATTGAAGGTACTTTTACGATCTGCGACATAGCGGAAGTGTGAACTGATAAATTTCATAAAAAGCTTAAAGTGGCATCTTATGACATATTGACATCACTTGCTTGCATCACCGAGTGAAGCGTACCACTATGCTTGAACTATTATACACAGTGATTCAGGAAAACGGGAGCCAATAGAATGATCATTATTACTCAATCAAATGGCAATCGATTTACATGAAACTTTTAACGTCGTAGGTCTATGGCATTGTACCGCTGATCGTTAAATATTTGTATTGATTTCCTTACAGTTCGCTTGTAATCATGACTAGCGTTCGAAGGGGTTTTAGATTGCAGTAATTGAAGGTAATCTATTATAAATTATGGTAATTTATAATAAATTACCGATTCGGTCATTTATCCAGATTATTCTTTATCAAAAACGCAGATTTTGCATGAAATTCACTTGAAATGCATCTCATGACCGCAGACTGTCAAGTTTCGTTGCTCTAATCATTACAGCGCATAGTTGATGAGTGAGAAAAGCTGGACCCGCGCGTCACTGACGCGTCAGTCAACCAATGGCGTAGCGGTCTTTTGCGTGTGTAGCAGCTAGTGGTGGACAGTTTGAACACAAACTATGAATTCATTATAGTCGCAAATCTCTCTGGTATTAGTGTTTCAAGTTTCATGTAAATCGATTGGGAATTGGTTGAGTAATAATGATCATTCTGCTGGTTCCCGTTTTCCTGAATCTCCGCGTAGAAGGCATCATCTACTAACCGCCACACGTGCGCGGGTACTGCGACCCCTGTCCAGCTCCCACGACGTACAAGAAGTTGGTGTCCGCATTGGCTACAAGATTGTGTGACTTGCCGAAGTCGGCGTTCACAGCATCCGGAGTTAAAAACGCTACCGTTGTTCTGCCGCGAAGGCGTGTCAGATCAAATACCTAAGCATCCAAATTAGTTTGCGCAAATTCATGGCGAGAAATATTGATATGCTAGGGATTACCTTTATGGTCAAGAAAGCCCTCTCCCGTCAAAAAAATGCATTTCTCTTAATAACTTGTTAATTTGCGATCAGATTTGAAAACGTTTGGGGGAGAGAAACATGGCTTCTTCAAAGAGGAATTGAAGGCGCGTCAGATCAAATACCTAGTCATCAAAATTATTTTAAACAAAATCATAGCGAAAACATTTAAAATATCTGAGCCTACCTTAAAGGTTATTAAATCACAATATTGTCTGTTTCGTGATTTGTTGTTTCTACACCAACCATTGATTTTGACACAAAAAATAATTCACGAAACTCCTTTTGGAACTCATTTCGGTAGGCAAGTTACAACTAATTTTCCAAGCTTTTTTGCAGGTTTTTTGTGTTTTTTTTTCAACGGCTAATGTGTAGTTTCTAGCTCTATTTCTCTATTTCCTCTGAAACCGTAAAGGATACAAAAATTCTAAAAACGTATGCGCATTTACTTGTTGAAAGACTGGGGAATAGGCTAGGCACAAATTATTATCCCTTATCCAAAGGGGGCGCTACAAATAATTGACGAAAGTTTGCAATATCAAATTACAAAATTGAAAATCGCCAATAAAATCGCCTTGTCAATGAAGCTACATCAAATTTTCGAGCGCTAATCTCAATTTCTCCATTCCATCGACAGATTTTTTAGATAGGACTTTGAACATCATGAAACAGTGATATTTTGCTTTCTCAAGATCAAAATAAATGATAATTTAACGCAGATAAGTGATCGATGTGGGGGATGAAGGGGAAGCTAAAAGTGATTGAGTGAGGCAGGATAGAGGTGGGGGGACGCCCCTACCTCTTTAACAAATAGTAATTCAGTCTAATGACCAGAAACAAGTCACCTTTCTGCGAAAGCTTAGAAAGGTTCTCAGTGAAGGGAATGGAGGAGGGAAATGAGGGAGGATGCGTCGAATGACCGCCCCCAGCAAATTGAATAAATATTGAACTTTTGAGATAAGGCCATAGCAGTTTCAAAAAGTTAGAAATGACTGCCAAAGAAGCCCCATCCAAAAGAAAGATTTATCCTAGTAACTTTTTCATTTGACATTAGATCTGAAAACGTTTGCGAAAGGAAACATAGCTTATTCAAAGAGGAATGCAACGGTGTAAGTGGTTAATATCGTATGCAGGTCAGATTGCAAGTGTTTGGAGAGGGGATTTCACTCAATAATTGTATTTGAAGTCGGATTTAAAAACGCATGGGAATTTATATATAGCCTAGTTTTTTCAATGACGAATCCAACGCTATCCCGCTAGTGATCAACCGATACGTGTACGTATTCAATACCAGACGCAGCTATGATCCGAACGTTTCAAAGATAAATGTCACCTCCTAACTTTATATTTGGAGTCAAGAGGGAAAATCCTTTGGAAACGATGTGCCTTTAATATAGCTTTTCAGAGCAAAATCCAATCGCGTAGGTCTAGATTGCTAGTGGCCAAGTGCTTTATACCAGTTTCACAATCGTTCAGAGTGTTGTAGAGAACGCATTTCACAAAATACTTGTATTGTGTCAAACATATTCATCATCCAGACATATTCATAGATTATACAGTTATACATAGGCTATTCAAATATTCAAATTATTTACCTGCGGTCAGCTTTGACAATTCTTTTCCTCAATGGCTTGCGTTAGCTTCTAAAACCTCGTTCACTATGCGAATTCAAGTTCCCCAAAGTTCATGATTGCAATGACATGACAATGTGCTCTTGGGGTCGTGTAAAAAGGGAATTCAATTGATGGACCAGCAGGTGTGGTCGGAGTTCAGTTTAGCCCTTAGAAAATAGGAGTAACGTTACGCCTGCTGCTTATAAAACAGGAGTAGTGCACTCCTATGCCTTAAAAAAAAGAGTGGGCCTAGAATAGGCCTACTCCACAATCGTTCATTTTTACGAGTAATGCTACTCCTACCTATTTCTAAATCCGAGTAGAGTTTCAAAAAACGTCGTTTTTGGAGTACTACTCCAATTAAACTTATCCCTGGGTGTAGTCATCAGGGGTAAAATTGTGGACGTATGGGGTTATTTATACTTGACCTTATTTGATCATACTCCATGCACAGTCCACGCTCTTTATTGTACCACACTCAACTTTTATAACGCAAAGGAATTATAACTTATTCACTGATCAATTAGCATTTCTCAGAAGATCCTACTACCGTAACGCAGAAAATCCTAGCATACACGACAAATATGATATGACTAGATAGAGTTGAACTTTAATAGGCCTATACAATGTCATGTAGAATTTTTTTTTTTATGAATATAACATTTCTTGGCAGGCCTACCAAGAATTCTTCAGTTACCTGCAGCCCATGATCATACGCTTCAGCTCCAATGAAAGCGTAGTTTCCGATCACTTTTATATCACGCCACAGTGATGCAAGAGCTCTGAAATGATAACCGAAATGTCAGAAAGGGATAGAGTGCGGAACTCAGCTATCATAGAGAACATAATGCAAAAGATCGGGCAGAAAAAAATGACAAACTTTGGCCACGTTACACGCATGCCAAATGCAGGATTCTCCAACATGGCGCTCCATGGACGAGTCAATGAGCAGAGGAGCTGGGACCGCCCCAGGATGAGATGGATGGACAACATAAACCAGGACTGCGAGAGAACCGGGACGACAATTATAGTGCAGGCATGTAGGCTAACATCCGACAGGAAGAACTGGAGGGTCACAACCACAATGTCTACGCGTACGCTGGTCTCGCCAAGACAAATGAAGTCAAGTTCTGAAATTAAATTCTTCGGTTCTTGTAATAAATTGTTGGTAAGTTCTTATAAATACAAAAGTACGGCTAACGAGCTTGTCTACCGAACAACAAGAAAAGATAGTAAATCATTGAAAAACCAAAGCTTACTTTAGTTTACTGTAGGCTATCTCTTTCTGCTTTATCCATAATTCATTTCAATTTGATAATAATGAAACGCTGAACAAGGGGAACAACGTTGAACAGGCTGAGAATTTGGTATCATCTAAGTAGTTGATTGTTATCGGGACAGCCTGTAAAACTCTCAGACTCGACTCTCGAGCAGTTCAATCCAGGGGCGTATAGGAAGTTTTTTTGGGGGGGGGGAGGGGGACGAGGTTTAATGAATTCATCAAACCACCAGATTTCCAGCCTTCAGGACAGATCTTTTCCTACAGTACTTGCGAGGGACCCAGTGGGGGGCGAAGCAATTCCTAACAGTGCTTGTCGACCCTAGGCCATTCTTAATGATGCCTGTCCGTCCTAAGCCATACTTAACGGTGCTTGTTCATTATAGGGTAGGGCAGGACTCAGAAACTATCCAACATCCAATACAGACTGAGGCGTCGCGGGCAGCAATTACGCTTCTTAACAGCAGCTCAGCTGCAGTAGCCGATTAGATCGCCAAAGAAAAGATACAGTATCCTATTATACTTTTCAGCAGCTTGCGAGTCAGCGATAGTCCGTTCTAGTAATTGGCATAGACCACAGACCTTTGCACTGAGAGCGACAGCCATGTTTGAGGGGGGGGGGGGAGGGGGGGGGAGTGGGGCGGGAGAAGCAAAATGTACTAAGGGGAAAATCATTCAAATACTTTGCGCGCAGGGAGGCTACCGGCAAAAAATGTGAAATTCGTTGAAGTTAATTCAATCATAGAATGAGATTAAAAGAATTGCGCCCTCTTTAAGACTAGTGACTGTTACAAAATGACTGGCTGCAAGTAGGCTATTGTTGTCAAAGAGAGCGTGAAAGACGTGCTTTAAACTTTCTTATATTATCGTCATATCTTTTCAAAGGTGTGACGATATTAAATGCTGTATATGGAGATTATATTCACCTTTCGACAATTCAACACGCAATACATCATGAAAAGAAAAACTTAAAGGGATACAAGCAGTACAAGGTCACCATTAGCATATACATCAGGTCTAGACCTAACAGCAGAATCCATAGACTACATATAGCCTACTGCAGATGTAGATAAATAAAAATAGTAAAAATCACCTAGAGCCACAGCGGCGCTTGTCAGGTAGCTGCAGTGTATACCATGGCATATTATAGGCCAAATGCAAGTCAATTAAATGTTAACAGTAACAATGCAAATCAATTAAATGCTAACCAAATACAAGTCAATTAACAGTACTTACCTTGAAATTGTTCGAGTCAGAATTTAGGCCATATACATTGTAGGTATACAATTTTTTTTCAAGCACAGAGCACAGATAATAAAAACATCGATACATTATATAAAATACAATCTGCTTGAAAAGGGAGACTAAATTATAACATTATACATGTATATAATACACTTCGGAAGCCGCTTTTGTGATAACAGTTGGCCTACGTCTATTTATTTTTTATGCATGCAGTACATGTACTCACCGTGAGTACATGAATCCGACGGGTACGGGATTGCTGGGATCAGTGACGCGCACAAAAGCCGTGCCGCCCGTGGTTCCCATGAGAGCGTACTCGTCGCCGTTGAGAGGGTCCGTCCAGCCCCACACGTCATTGCCTTCAGCACTGCGTGACAACCATTTGAGTTCATCTCTACTCAGGACATCAGAAAGACCAAGAAAGGGTTTTGACATCTTGAGTAAAGGTAAAAAACCAGAAATGTCAAAATGCTTCCTATGGACGGCATAGGGGGCCTGACGATAATAAATCGTGTCCAATCTGAGTTGAAGTGACGCATGCAAAATATAAATAATAGATAATATTGTATATTGTAGATACATGTAGGAAATATAAAGATAAGCGAAACGATGTGAATCGTACGATGGCCGTCCATACAAATAAACCCACCAGAGTTGTTTACAATTGACTGTTGTCAGAAGGATTATTATATTAATCAATATTGGATAGGGACTACGGGTAATAGGAATCCGCAATCAGATTATTTATAAATCAGTATAGCTTTTCAAAAAAACATTTTATTTCACAATTTATTTACGAAGTAAAGGTACATTGACAAGTTCAGAAAACGAGTATAAACGATAATGAGGAAAACGATGTAATAACGTTTCCTACATTATTATTATAGTTGGACGATTATCAATGACATCGTAGGCTACCTAATTAGTATAAGGCATGGAAACTTACTATTGATCCGGAGGGTGGCGCCCATTATATCCCATAGTGTCAAAGTTCACGAAGGACATCTGATCAACGCTGTGGCATGGTATGTCCCCAGCTAGGCCTGATGAACATATCATACTGCCTGCACTTAGGGCCTATGTATTAAATTGATTCATGTGAAACGCGATGATGATTCATGGTTGCACGCAAAAGTACCTTCGTGTTTAGTTACATGTAGTTCCATAAGTAATTCTCTAAGCTTGTAAAGTGCATAAACCATGTGATATTCAACATAATTACCGTACTGCATTACACTCTCACATTGCAGAACGCGATTATAGAAATACAACATGTATTATAGAAATATAAAAATGCAAGACGAAAAAACAGAAAAAAACAAAAAAATTCTCTAGTACAGAAATGAACACAGTCAAACACTTTAAGTGTAAGCCGAATATATAAAATGGTAGATTTTATGCTTCAAATTTTGATGGATTAGATCCAATACTAAAATAGATCTGTTTAGTGCTTCAACATGCACTGGAAGATATCTACTAACCTGTTTCCTTGCATGCAACGAATCCCTCCGATGGACGCATGAACTGCTCTGGACAGGTCTTAGCGGCAATGCATTCGTCCCTCGCCTTGCGGGCCTCAATCTTCCTCTTCATTGTGTCCACCATATGAGCCCTTCCTTCGTCCCAGTCTGCGGTCGCCTCCATGGGGTAGGAAAAGACTGGGATCTCAACTCTGGGACAGTGCTTGCTGGACGTGCACTCGGACCAAGCGCTCCACACGCCAGCACTGCACACGTCTGGGAGATGCCATGAAATAATAATTACTATTGAATCACACAGACCAATTATTGTATAACGAGGCTAGTCCGTCGTTCAACCGTTCGTTACGACTTTTAGTTCAGCATCTAGCATCTTTTTTAAATCTTTAAATTTGATGCAGGTTCGGATGAGGTGTGTGATCCATATCATGATTTATTTATTGCTAACATGGCAGACATGCCGCAGCCATTTACATATGCACGCGTACACTGTTACGTTACATCACAAAGAGTCAATTTACAATGTTATCAGCAGTTCAGTCCGATTCCCGAATCAGGCCCAAATTTAGTTTATCATGGCTATGCTACGAACCATTAAATATTAAATGCGTCTAATATTAATCAGCGTCTTCATAACATTAATTATTACTGTATTGTTTCCACAAACTTATAAACTATTTTTATAAATTTATAACATTTACTTTTTTTATAAAGCATTCGCATCAGAAACTTTGAGTCTCCCAGCCGAGTTGATTTGCCTAGTAGAGTGTACTCATGTGGGCGTGGCCTAAGATTGTACACACGCGGACTCGCGGAGCCTTGGGCGGGAGCAAGAGGTGTAAAGTGTGTGCGGCGTCGTCAAGCACAGATTTGAATAGGCGATCATCAGCGTTGCCACACATGATCTCAAATGTCTGCGAATCGGGTGCACGGTGATCTGCGCGCGTACTCTTGCGCAGAAATACGTAAATGCGCTCGCGGTCTTCAGCTCTGGTGAGACCTATCCACGCTGCGGAGGCGTAACGGAGCTGCCCCACAGCGACGGCGGCACTAAAACTGTGGGTCCGCGTAATGGCAAAATCATGCAGTATCGTCATCAATGTTCCTTAATTATTGTACTATGTCAATGTTTGTGAATAGATTGACGAAATCATCAATCAAAGGCGTAGGATGTCAGCGTTTCTAAATTCTCTGCTGCTGTTGACAGAGCTAAAACTGACAAAGTTAACCAATTGCTGATATAAACGGATTCTAATGGGGTCTTTCACGTAATCTGACTAAAGCTAACGAACACGTTTTTGACTCCCCATAAAGCTCTTTACAACTTCGGTCATCCTTCTGACATTTTTATTCTCCATGTCCTGTGGTCCATATTAGAATCATGGCCCGTGGATGCAGGCCTATTCGAACATAATTATGCACGACAATAGAAACCACCGTAGAAAGTTATTAGGTCTATATAGTGAGGAATTGAAGGTTGAACTATTATCAGTTTTGAAGGTCTACATGTATGTTAGAAGCTATCGCTACAGAGAGTACAATTTTTGTGGGATGATAACATTCCAAATAGGGATTGAAATAATATCGCACATAATGATAACAATAATTGATCTAATCGCGCATGTAATATATTGTACAACTGATTCAGTATAATATAATTATTATTATTGTCAATTAATATACACATTTAAAATAAGGGCATATATCTAGTAATAAGCATATGTCTCACTATCTATCAATGGCTTACCAGAAGGCGCGGCATATATACAAGCAAGCACATGCAAAAGCAGGAACAGAATCTAAAACATCAACAATATGATTCTTATTAAAGTTTTTAATTATAGCTCGTTGTCAAAAAGAGCTCGCAATTCGCGTAATGTAGATGATGCAATATCAAGAGGTGCACGTAGCCTAACCTTTGGTTTTAAAAGTTGGTAGCCTACATTGTATGTCAAATAATTATTGTCCGTGTCCGACGCACGACCGAGGGTGGGGGGTGCAGGCGAGAATTCTTAAGTTTTCTTCTCGGAAGCGAGATTGGTTCTTAGAAGTTAGAAGGGGAGGGGCAGTAATGTCGCTAGAGCGTCTTCAAAAGCGCTCCCCCAACGTTCCCGGGTTGATTTGCTGGCAAGAGACGATGCTCGCACCATTTCAGCGTGTCTCATTATTCGAAAAAGCCAGAAAGTTTCTTTTAAAAGTCTAATGGGTCATGTCCTATCGTACGTTTTTGGTGTTGCTTGTGATATTCTGAATTTCATAGTAGTCCTTGGCGCATAATGGAACATGGAGAGGCCTTCACTTATTCTAAGAACTTTAACATGCTTTTAAAATACTTACTATTATACCAGCTATGCTATATTGTAAATTACCCGTACTTGGTTACTATTAGTCTGTCGTCTATTGATCTATTGAAATGAAACGGAGTCTACTAAATAAGTATAAGCTGACAGTTGTATGCACCTACCATTTTGCATATAATATTAGACCTTATTACAGGAAATAGTCAATCCATAAATTTGAACACAAATCTGATTGAGCATACGATAAGTTTTCAGTAAATATAAGCAAATGCTTATCACAATGACCTTCGTAGCTGCCAACGATCGCATTAGCGGCTGCAACATACTAACCTGATTCACACAAAATCAAGTTGTAGGTTTAATCGCAAAATCACCTAATTGCACTCGCGACCAACGCTTTGTTGCGGCAGGCTCAAATCTAGATCTGCCAAATTTTAGAAATAGCCCTATGTCTAATGATGCCTAGAGTAAAGAAGGCTTAAATGATTAAAGCTTGATAGCAGGGATAAGTTTAGTAGGAGTAGGACTCAAAAAACCAGGTTTTTTTGATACTCTACTCGGATTTAGAAATGGGTAGGAGCAGCATTGTCGTAAAAATGGACGATGGCGGAGTAGGTCCACTTTACCTACACCTTTTTTGATAGGCATGGGAGTGCACTACTTCTGTTTTATAAGCAGCAGGCGTAACGTTACTCCTATTTTGTAAGGGCTAAACTGAACTCTGCTTGATAGCGCAGGTAGCCTAATATAGGAGCGGCTTCCTCGGGATGAAATCAAACTACAATGCTTGCTGTCACTTATATGCACAATATGCATTTACAAGGTCTAGCATATTGTACAGCATAACGTCAAATTTAATATTGCGCTTAAATATGCATGCACATGAAGTTGTGAAGTTTTCAAAACTGAGTTCTTGGACCCAAATGTTTCGATATGAGATGCAGACGTATGCCTACTATAGTTGCTATCAGACTAGCTGTTGTCTAAGGTTGCTCAAAATATAAATTGACACTGGTTTATTTATTGATATTGCGCAAAAAAATTCCATTTATTTTTCAGCCCATACTTTCACATTTATGCGCCTTATTGATATCAACCAGGGTTGAAGTCTCGGAGGAGATACACATCAGACGGATGAACTGATACACCTTTGGTGTTTGATTAATATTAAGTGTTATATAATATTAATGTTCATTCATATAGTGAGTGCGGGCTGAAGTTTCATAGGAGTAGTCTAAAAAGCCAATAGACGTAAAGCTTCGTTACTATCGTCTTTATGCCTTTAACGCTCTAGCAGAGCACGGGCGCCGCGCAGGTCTTGGACTCGGTGCGCAGAGGGCAGTAGGCCCCCCCGGGGGTCGTCAGACCGGGACGGGTCCTCGTCAGCTCGGCGTAGGTGGCGCCACTGTCGACCAATTCGTCGATGGCGGACCAGTCGGGTCTCACGACAAACAGGCCGTAGTCCATTGAGCTGACGAGCATGTGCCCTGTATGAAACGTCATTGGTTGTCATCATTATCTCAGATTCATTGGATTTGTGCGGCACTCGCTTTTTAGACGCATGTACATGTAAGTTGTGATATTGGGCTTTATGAATTTTTGACGAAATATATGGTAAATGCTGCAGCCGTTAGATATTGGAGACTTACGGGTATTGGAGATTACAATGTCACGCAGGCCTATTTCGAAAATGAAATGGATTCAGAAATGCCGATTTCCAGACAAGCTTTCTGGCCTATAGGCCTAAATGACATTTTAAATTTGATCGACGTAGCCTACATTTTAGTCGAGCATGTCCTAGTTGTTTGTTTAACCATAATGTTCCTATAAACTTATAGTAAGAATTTGGACCGTACGAAAATGGTAAGTCAGTCTATAATAACTACATGTAC
>JAQIWG010006551.1:0-13185 GCA_034695025.1 Chamaedrilus cognettii | reverse complement strand
CCCTCCACTGGGTGTCCCATGCCCACACCGACACAGTAGTGAAGGTTTTGAGTGAAAAGCTGCAAAACTGTGGAAATTCATCCCGGTCAACCAGACACACAGAAAGACACACAGAATCTTCTCTTTATTTATATAGATGTATGTCAAACCCTTAGGAATAGTGTCGTTTCTATCGTTACATCTGGCGCCTTAAATGTCCTAAAGGGCCATTAAAGTCACAAGATATAAGAATAGAAATAAGAAAGATAATAATGGGTTTAGATATAGGGTTTGGCGTGTAATGATGTTATCAAAGAAAAGGTCCAGATATCTTATAAAGCATACTATGATGCGTATGCTATACTTTGCTAGTTGCTACACAGGCTGCACGTGGATCCAGATTGACTCAGGCGTTGATTGGCTGCGTGCAGGTCGTGACCCTGGCGGTGCTGGCGTACATGTTGGCGCTGACGATATCAAACGTGCCCATGTCAGCATCAAGCGAGGACAGTATAGTGATCCACATCGTGGGCGCCCTCTCCACCATCGTCATCTTTGTCGTATACTATGGCTGGCTCAAGGTCTCACAACGGCTCTTCTTCTTCTTATGTTATTTTATTCTCAGTAGTGGTTTGAATGCTGTAGATAATGAAAATATAGTCTCAAAGGTAAACATGAAGGAAAAATGTGCCTCTTCTTCTTATTTTATTTTATTTGCAGTAGCATAATGGATTTTAATCTAAGATATAGAAAATGTTTCCTTAAGGGTGAATATGAAAAAACAATAAAGTCATGCAAGTTTTAGTTTTTGATTATTTTACTCCTTATTCTTAGATATTTTTCACAAATCTAAAAAATTGACAGCGTGAAATCTTAACTTTTTTTAAGATTTTTGTGGCGTTTTGAACCGCTTGCGTAGGTGTAGCCTGCGCAGGTGTAGCCTGCGCAGGTGTAGCCTGCGCAGGTGTAGCCTGCGCAGGTGTAGCCTGCGCAGGTGTAACCTGCGCAGGTGTAGCCTGTGTATCATGGCTACAGAACGTTTCAAACATGAATAAAATCGGGTCGTATCGATCATGCGTTAATCGGTGAAACAACCGGACATTTTATTATAGAAATATGCGTGACTCCGATGATGATGTAGGATGTAATTTAATGCCAGTTAAAGCTTGCCGATGGGTGGTACCGTCACTAGGTGGCGCAGTCGATGATCAATCCTTTTGGAGCGGACGACAACGACTTTGAAGTTGAAATGCTCTGCGACAAGTACTTGCACGTTAGTCAAGCTTGTGCGACCTCTCAGTTGTTCACGTAATTTAAATTTGTGGGTCTTATATGTAGTTGTTTAATGGGGAGTTTAACTTAGATCCTGTAGGACACCTTGTCCTACAGGAGTGCAGTATGACAGCACAGCCTGCATACTCTGTCCTACTGCAGGAGTGCGGTATGACAGTGCACAGTATGCATACTCTGTCCTACTGCAGGAGTGCGGTTTGATAGTAGACGACCTCTACGAGGAGCTGCCAGAGATGCGGCAGGACGTGTACTGGTCCGACCCAGTGGTGCTCATCCCGTACACGCGCGCCTCCGCACACCTCTACCGCAAACAGGGCATCGTCGGCTGCATGGAACACCGCGTGTCAGTCTTCCCCTCTCTTCCTCTACCTAACTGTTGCAGCAATGTAAGGCCAGTTACGATGTCCAAACGACGCCTAAAGTTGGGTTTTTTGACCGAGGATTAAGTGATGATCCGATATCATGACCTTATCTCGAACAATCGACGTACGGAGATAATCCAAGAGGCTGGCTGCTGAGACCTTAATATAGAATCCTTAATCTCTTTGATTTGGGTTGAAAAACTTGGCATGAGTTGCGTCTTCTTGGTCCTTGACCTGAATTTTTTTTATTTTTATGTATCCTTTGATTCCTCTCTGGAGTTATTTATCATGGATAAAAGCATTCCTTTCCTCTGCAGAGAGATTCATTGTAAGTAAATGAAATACATGCTTAATTCTCATCCACTTTCTCTTTTTCCTTCCCTACATATCAGATTACAGTGAACGCGTGGGGCCCATCCTGAGCGCTGGTTCCGACGAGATTTTGTAGTCCTGAAGTGAGATTAAAGGGCCAAAACTATTTTTATTGTAAGCCAATATTACTAACGTATTCAGTTGGCTCTATTTGAGCCAACTTCAGCAACGGCATTACTCAACGGTAATACGATAATTTCGAATTATAAGCTTTGCGACGAGCGTTTGTGAATTTTGCTCAGTATGGTTTGCTTGCTGGCTAAAGCACTTAGCTTGTTCTGCTTGGTGCCCCTTGTAAGGACTCTGTCTGTGTTGCAGAATTGCTGGAAAACTGGAGAAGTTCATCCTATTGGAGATTGAGAAGATGGAACAGTGCGTAACAACAATACCTCATTGGTTTTGCTGCATCATAGTGAAGACAAATTATTAAAAAGGCTTCAAAATAGCGCCATGCCATACAGACTCGTCGAGGTTCGCTGCATGTCGAGGAGGAGGCTGGAGTAGATGCTTTGCTAAGCAGTCGCAAAGTTGCTAAGTGACAGTCGCAAAGTTGCTAAGTCACAGTCGCAAAGTCACAGCACGAAGTCCAAAGTGCATTTTAACTAAAATATCCGACTAGGGGTTAAATGTATATTTGTGTAAAGAAAATTAGCATAGCTTCATAGCTACATAATAGAGCATGTCGACAAAATGGCACGCTGATGTATATATTATACCATGCTTACTTTTTCTTAGCCGTTTGTTCAGACGTATCAAAATACAAAGCTGGCGGGATCCTGTTGCTTGAAGAAGCAATATTATCTTTGACCCAAGTGACCGAGTTGAATTGTTTAGTTGGTTCTAGTTGATGTAATCGTATTCAGTTTTTGGTGAAAGAGAGCTCCATATATTTCATGATATTTATGCTTAATTTAACTATTTATTTATTGTTCGTTTACCAAGAACAGAGACACTTATGAAAGTCTTTGCTTTCCATTTCAGACATCAGCAGAAACTGATGTCGGCGGCAGAGAAGTATGCATTGCCTGCGCCGTATTAGCATTGAACATAGATATTTGGGACATTTTAGCACTGAACATGTAGACATTTTGAACATTTTGGCACTAAACAAATAGACATTTTGGACATTTTTGCACTGGACAGTGGACATATATGCAGGGCCTTGTTACTCTGTATGAGAATTGTTTTTAAGTTTTTCAGTGAATATCTGAGTGAACTCTGAGTAGCATAATGATGTAGATTGAGCTGTAATAGCGATATAACACGTATTATCGAGTGGGTGGAGTAAAAATGACATTTCTGGCGCGATAGGATACGTGAAGGGCGTGCGGTGTGTTTGTTGTTGAAGGATCACGACGCAGGTCTCTGACCTGGCGCGCCAGAGCGCCAAGAACGTCGGGGAATGGTGAGTGAGTCTTCAGCCACTGCACAGCTGCAGAGCCTCGCACTAGTTATTATTGTTAGTAAGCATAATTAATAGTTGATAATCGGTCGTGATGTAAATATTGATGTGTATCATGTGTAGCTGTGTGCTGTGGGACATTCTGATGTAATTGATGTGTGTTCTGTTATACATATGATATGTGTATACAGTGGTGTGTTGTAGGACCTCTGAGATAGATAAGCATGTGATACGCGCACTCTGTCGTGTGTTGCAGGACAGAATACGCGCGCAGGCCGACCTTCGGCATCAACGTCCTGAGCAGACCGTCCAAAGATCTGCAAGCCTCGTCGACCGCCTCTGGTACGTTGCGGGGAGGACGGGGGGGGGGGGGGCTGCGAGGGGCTTATGATAAACTAAGATCTGCTACTAATGGAAATTTTTGTAAAGATTTTGATTGGATGGTTGTTGTAGACGAGTAACGTAGTGTATTGGCCTAATAGTAGCCTAACAGTAGCCTAATAGCGCTAAGTTTGTGTATGTCGGTCAGGTTAGTGTTTAATGCCGATCTATTTCTTTATTTGTGTTGTAAATCTACCTTTGTGGTGAATAAAAGATTCTGTATTGATTGTTTTTTACTCTTAACTTAATCAATAGCAATGATGTGAATGCTGTCATCAATGTGGGAGTCATGCCCCATGCCCCCCTGGATCGGCTGCTCCTGGTATATAAGCTAGTTGTGTTGGTTTCAGTTAGGCCTGTGGCAAAGACCCCCGCCCTCACCTCGGCGCCCTCTGCCCCGGTGCCCACCGCCTCCAAGCCGCCCAATGCCCTCGAGAGGAACGTGAGAGCGATTCTCGCGCGACTGCGCCCTACCGGCAAGAGGAGACCCAGGTATATCCTGGACTTGATAACTATTGTGTAATTGATGGGGCATGTCCTAGGTACATGCAGGACTTGGATACTGTTGTTTAATTTATGGAGCTAGTCCTAGGTACATGCAGGACATGGATATGGTCTAGGTACCAAAATTTATAAATATTATTGGCTGTCAAACAGTTGGCTACTAAATCCATGGTAGAGTCAATCATTGAGCCGTGATTTCTTGCATCAAAATATGGCATCCTAAATCACATTAATTTGTAATCCACGATGAATACTACCGTGGATTAAAAAGTATTTAAATTAAATTTTATTTAGATAGGACAAGCGCTTGTAAGGTTTATCATTATCAATTAGCTCCTTACTTTTCCTGTCACTACAGTCGATCAGTGAATAATGCGATATTGATGATTATTTCTTACTCGTCGTTGTTGTGTTGTTGTGGCAGTGCCTCTCAGGCGGACACCAACTCACTGCAAGGTATGGCGCCTATAACTGGGCTCGCCTAGTTTGGGATTTTAAAGATGGCCGTGATCTCAAAAATTAATCATTATATATGAGGCGTACAATTTATTGCTATTATCACAAATAGTGGGCCCAAAGCACTCGTTATTTTTTAGGTGCCCGATTTTAAAAATAGCACCCTTTCTTTTCTTTTGTAATCGTCAGTGAATGGCGGGCATTCAATATTCAGCGGAGATAGAATTACCCAATGTGACGGGGTAGGCTAGAAGTATCCCTAGGGGTGGAGCCTTGGCTGGCTTTATCCTATAACCATTGAACTCGGGTGCAAATTCACCTGTTTGGATAACCACAACTCGACTGTATTTGAGACAATAATTTTGATCAGCTAAGAATGAAAAACGTGCAACCTAAACCCTTTTAAGAAGTAGCACTGATCAGCTGCTAATCGTTGGTTGCTAGCTGATTTTTGTTCAAATTTCAAGACTATTTTGTAATTTTCGTTAATGTTGCAAAAGTGATCGTTGTGAAGTGTGTTGTCGTATGACTAATTTTTTTTTTTTTGGGATTTTAAGAATCTGGAGCGTTGCAATTTTCACAGAGGGTTCACCAAACTGGGGGGGGTGTAATATAATATAAGAAACTGGGGGGGTGTAATATAATATAAGAAACTGGGGGGGTGTAATATAATATAAGAAGATTTTATTTGTACTAATCAAGTTCTGCTCTATGCCCTGTACAATGAATTTTCACAGTTTTGCCTCTCTGCTGCGCTTAATTTTCTCTTTTTTGAGGATTGCCCGCTATAGCCTATATAGTTTCAGCAACTTTATGATCTTACCTTGGCGCATGTAATTTTATCGAAGCTGTGCCGATTCGCAAAATTCTCCAAAATTACATGCACTTCAAGATAGACTTCATGTTTTACAGTAATTAATGACTGTTGGTGGGTGTGCGTCCGGCAGGTTCCGCCGCAGTGTCTGAGACCCGTCTCGACAACTTGGTGCGCTCGAGGCTTTTCCGTCAGCGCGCCGACACCAGTAGGAGCCCCTCCCCGGGGGGCGGGGGCAGTAGAAGCCCCTCTCCAGAGGGCGGCAAGAAAAGCTGAAAGTAGCGGGCAGGAAAGATACGATCGGCGGCACATTATATGCAGATTGGAGAAAAACTGCTTCGTTGCTAACTAGCTATTTGTTGTAACTTTGGTAGGTGTGTGGCCCACTGTTCGTATTTGTGCGTATTTTCTTCAAAAATATAAATAAAATGAACATTGTATAGCTGCTAATACTGATAGCCTGTAGCATTTAGAACACCTGCAATGCAGTGAGGCCTATTGGTTGCCTCAGGCACATTATGCGATCTCTATTTAGTATTGCGGGCTGTTAATGAACTTAATTGTAATTTTTAAAAGGTACCGGTATGCGTGTATCTTCAATAAGAGAGCTTAGGTGCTGATGCTAATAGCGTTTGCTTGTCTTTCACGTTGATGTTGAACTTTCTGTGACACCTACAGTTACAGTATTGTAACGAAGAGCAGGGCTATAGCCTGTATAGTTTTTGTATTAGGCTGACATAATGACTGTAATGTTAGTGCTATATTTTGAAGTGTACACGCTGTACATGTAGCTGCGCAGCTGTTTGTGTTATGCCTGTACTTGGTTGTACATTATCTGAGCGTTGTGAACTATCGAGGACTTTTAAAGTTGTACTGGTATGAAGTGTGTCATCGAGTAACTTGTTGACGTGTAGGGCCTTGTAGGCCTGTAGCATATCAAACATCCAATAAACCTTGCGTGCAGTTTGTCAGTGATCGAAGCCATGCAGCACAGCAGCTGTTGTTTGGCTGAGGCCTAAAATAGATCTCGAAGATCGGCTATTGATGACAAGTCCCAGTTAGAGGCTTGAAGCCTCGACCAGCGCCATGCTATAATAGACTAGTAGAGGACACGGGCCGTGGTGCAGCTATAGCAGCACGCGAGGTCTGTCGTTCAGTCAGCCTGCACTCGGCGAGCGATATAGTACATCGACGTACCAGCGAGCTCTAAAACAAAACAAACTTACGCGTAGCTAGCTACATCGTATTGTTATCGTGTGGAGCGTTGACCGTTGTAAGATCATAATCTGTAGCTCGCAAGTAAGCTGACCTTTGTTTTGTATCCTAGGTCTCAATTTTAATGTTGAAACAGAGCATAGGCTTACCGTTGTAAATGTGGTACGATAAGCGCGATAATGTATTGAGCCGATGTGTATTGTAGTCGGTCTACTAATATAGGGTGTGCATTCTGTGTGCATGCGGTAGGCCTACATGTATAGCCATATCGGCCTCGGCCTATGATACCGAAAAACACGAAATTTTGTCTGCGGGTAATTTTCGCGGTTTGATTTTAATGCGTGAAATTCGTCAAAATTTGCCGAGGCTACGTGCACGCAAAATTTCAGGTTTTACAGTAGGCCTGTAGACATGTTTCATGTTTTACGTGTAAGTCTACACGTAGTTGTCAGGTTCATTAGATGTTATCAGCTATGAGCTTCCACAATAGCCTCTAGTTCTATGCTTATACCATTGACAGGTCTAATTAGACACGCAGGCAGCCTACTTCCATGTGAAGTAGGCTGACAACCACAAAGAAATGTCATTTTCGCTTCATAACTGCTGGATCGGCTATCGACTTAGCTATTGCTGCCTCGCATTGCTTTAAATAACTACAGGTATCTAGATGCGCATGTATATGGTGTATAGGCCAGGCCTAGGCTCTATGCGCGCGAACAAGATGGCCTGTACGCCCTTAAGGAATGTCGGTGTCGTAATGTTATATAAATACCCAGGGGCCGAGGCTAACTAGGACCATTATAATGACTAATTAAACCACTAAATGCTTGGCATGTGACGCGTCGTCGCGCGTTTTTGCAGAAGCGTTGAAATGTGCGCGCGTGACAGACGCGCTCGCAGACCAAGCGTGCACGGGAGACACATAGGCCTGCCGCCGACGTATCATTGGCACGTCGAGTGAATGCGATGAAAGCCTATCGCTAACAGACTATATGGGCTTAATTAGTCTGGGGCTTTGCGCTTTAAACCATATCATACCTTTGAGTTAACTAGAAGAAGAACATTAATATGTATAACGTTAAGAACATTCATTTTGATTTTGTCCATGAACAAGTCGAGGCCTTTAGTGCGCCAACTTTGTTGCTTTGCTCAATGATTGTTGGACGAGAAAGGGTTAATCGAAGTACCAGAAGCTTGATTGAAAACGGTGGTAGGCCTGGCCTGTAGAGTATAGACTGTGTATAGAGCGTAACTGCGCTGATGATCAGAACAGCTGTGACGTGATTGGAAGAGGGAATCGCATCGTTGCAGCAACAATAACAGCTCGTAGACTGAGTACTGTTTGCCTCCAGTATCACAAGCTATTTTCCGTATTGATCCGCGATGCGCAATGTCAAAACAATTATTCACAAAAGCAGATTCTATAGCCTGAACGACATCGTACAGTACATAGGCTATCACACGCCTACGGTAGCCTACATTTGACGATTAAATTGCTTGTTATAGCTAGCTATGCTGATCGTAATTATAATTGATAGCTATAGTCTAACTAATTATTGCATTGTAATGATCCTCTTTATCTCTCTGTACGTGCAGCTATTTGTCGCCAAGTCCAAGGATGACGTCGCGCCCTTGGACAACGTCTGGAAGCGCCATCGAGGCATACAGCTAACGCGCATTATCTTTGCATGCATCGATCGTACGCTTCTGTACCACAGCTACATGCGGATGATGCGGGATGCGTCAAGTTCGCAACACTACAACTTGTAGGCTCGCACTCCTGCAGCGGAAAAAAGTACACGAGAGCCTTTGCGCCTATGCGACGTGGACAGGCGCATTAGTCGACTATATAGGCTACTTCATCAGTGCCATATTGAACGATTGAAATCCTGCTTTTCTTCTCTCTTCTATTATTTTCTTCAAGCAACTTTCGACTCCAAACAAGTAGAGACTCCATCCGTGCAGGAGTATCGATAATAGCAGCAGTCAATATCAGCGGCTGTGCGCAGCACCTTCATTCTGACGATGAGTGGCGCGTCAGCGGAAGCTCCTCCCATCACAAAGAATAAGAAGAAGAAGAAGTTGCGTCGTTATTTGTTCCGCCGCTCCGTGCGGTCGTGCTCCGTGGAGGAAGACCTGCAGAGCCTCGTCGTCGAGGATTCTCAAAGGGACGCCTCCAGTAACGAGGCTCTTGCTGCGGCAGCGATCCCTGTCTACCCAGCCCCCCTCCACTCCAATCTGCACGGCGAGGCCGCGTCACCATGCGGTGTGGGCTTGGCCAGGCGGTGCAAAATGTTTGAGGAGGCATGGGAGGCCCTGGAGGGCTGTCGTCTGCAGCTCGACAGTATTACACTCACTAGTCCTGCACCACGCACCTCGGCCAGCACCAGGCTGATGAATGACGTCACCACAACCAGCGCCGACCAGCGGAATGAAGTCATCTCCACTGGATCCAAACTGAATGACGTCATCTCAGCTGGGGGAATCAAGTCGAATGACGTCATCTCAACTGGCACTAAGTGGAATGACGTCATCCGCAGCTGCGAGGATCCTGCCTCGCCCTCTGAACACTCCTCTGCTGAGGCTGCTGCGGCAAGGGAGCGCGGCGTCAAGGCGCCGGATGATGCGAGGGGTGCGGGGGGCAGCGGCAGGAGGGGGAGGAGGCGGCTGAGGCTCGTGACGAGGCTCGGCAGGCGGCGCAAGGAGAGCAGCAGGGGGCAGTTCGATGTCCTCGTCGACGAGGAGATGACGGACGAGAGACAGAAAAAGAAAAAGAAGGTTCATGCAAAGCGAATGGCAAAAACGGTGGGTCCGAGGCTGAGGATTATGGTTGATATTGTTTAGAGGCTCATTCAAATGATGCTACGAGGATGGTCGAGGAATGCCTGTTGCTGTGTTTGCACGCAGCAGTGATGTAGGCTAGTTAGCGTGTACGCTATACGTTTGATAACCCATCACCGCTAGAATATAACGGTCCACATGTACGTCTATTTACGCCTACACATTTGAAAATTCTCTAGCTTAGACTCGAACGTGCCTGTATAGTTAAACTGGCGTTGCCTAATGACCTACTCGATATTTTACTGCGCATGGTAGCTAATCTTATAGTTGGCTCGTTGTGGTGTCCATACAAGTACATGTAGGTCCATCATCTCTTCGCGATCGATTTAAATTGATTACGTTTCCGCTTTAATGTACCGGATCGATGCTTTACGCTAAACGTGCAGCCTATTTTTGAACCAACAAAGCTATCTATTGCAGACGAAGTCTCAAAATAGAATGATCAAATGAAAATGGTATTATTATGCTAATTAATAGTTTTATCGTCCGATATGAAGCATTTACTGCGCTCTTAGCTAGGCCTACTGCTCTACATGTAGGCCTGATTGCAGCCTGCTCTGCAGGCCTAGGCCTGTATAATTGTCCAGGCTACATGGAGGCCTGTAGGTGGCTATAGATGCTGTGATGGTATTGGTAGGTTACTATTGTTTAGTGAAAATGTAATAGTATAGCCTACATGCAGGCCTAGTAACATTCGATCGAATGCAGGCTGGCGCACGGCTCTGGGAGAGCCTGCAAGCAATTAGTGTCGGTTCTATTCATTGATTTGCATACTTGGTGAATGTAAGATCTCAATGGTTCTATTGTGTTGCAGGCTGGCACACGGCTCTGGAAGGGCCTGAGGGTCGGCTGCAAGTTCCTCTGGTCCGGTCTCGTGCTGTACGCCAAGCCGTTCGGCGCGATGGACTTCAATATGGCGCGTGCGTGGGAGGAGAAGAACGAATTCGACCGCACACCGCGCTGACTTGATTATTAGAACCTACGTCTTCGTTTAAAGGAGGACGCGATGGCTAGTCTTTAGCTCTCCTGGCATATTGATAGGCTACACCCTCCACATATTTAGAGTATATAGGATTTATGTATAGTAAACGTTTGCAGCCTACTATAGCATGACTATGCAGGCTGGATGGCTGTTCACATTATGTCAACTATTTTATGCACAGCATGTTGCAAAGATCAAGCATCTTTGGATCAAGGCGTATGAACCGTATCACAAATTCGGAATCATCAGTTACAAACGAAAGATTGGCATCGGAAACCCAAAGGCCGATCACAGAAAAATTTCCTAATTATATCCGTCTTGGTCGAAGATTTAAGAATAATTGTACTCTTAAGATGACGCCAGTAGGCCAATACTCTTTGAAAATATTTTACTTGTCAACAACAGGCATCTTACTTGTTGAATATCTAGGCTCCTAATTAATTGCTGCTTTTATAGTTGTAATTATTTAAATCGTTGAAGTTTAACACATTTCTGTGGAAATATTTTAAAGCTTTTGATAGGCGTATAAAATTTCATCAGTCTTTGAGTATGGCTTTGCGCAAAAGAGCAAAATATTGAAATATGCGGACTCAGAATACCGTGGTGGCTATACTCTGACTAAGAAAAAATAACTTTTGATTGAACAACTGGTCCTAATTTTTTTTACAGATATCAGAACAATCGAAATTTGGGGTGAGAATAACAATAGCGTCTTATCAGACCTCATTATCAACAAATAATAGGCTATGCATCCAGAATCTCCCGTTCGAAAACTGCATTCGCTGTTGATGGTGTGGTCGCTAGCCGGAAGTGCTCGACCGGAAGTGCTATGCGGCAAGATGGCGGACGAGGGCTTGACGAAATCTGAAATCGCGCAGATCTTCAAGCGCCTCAAGTCTCTGCCGGCCAACAAGCAATGCTTCGATTGCGGGGCGGCCAACCCCTCCTGGGCCTCCGTCACGTACGGGGTGTTCGTCTGCATCGACTGCTCGGCCGTGCACCGCTCGCTCGGGGTCCACATCACCTTTATCCGCTCCACGCAGCTCGACACCAGCTGGACCTGGCTCCAGCTGCGCGCCATGCAGGTAGGATGGGCTGACACAAGATTGCCCCGTCATCCCTTCCCTATAACGCTCGCGCGTCATGGAGGAAATCCTTTGTGCTGATAATAAGGATTGTGTGTTTGACTGCGAGTTCCTATTAGGGTTAACTGCGTTTTTGGTAGGATAATTCGTTTGGTTGTTAATGATTGAAAGAAGATCTTTTGAAGCTGCTTTTAATCTATCTAAGCCATTGCTCACACAGTTATCCAAACTATTTTACGTGAGTAACATTCATTTTTGAAGAAATATGTGATAAATGACGATATCGTCGCTGTCGGAGTAATATCTCATATGTGCTAAAAATGAAAATGTTCAGGGGAGACAAAAAACATACGAAGCACATATGAGCTATTGCCGACAAGCGACGCATGTGGGATATTACTTGAGCGATTACACGCTTCTATTGGTCAGACACACATGAGCTATTACCGCTACGTGTGCTTGGTCAATACTGTCAAAAAGCAAAAAAAATGTTCAATGCACTTTTTAAGCACATATGAGATATTACTCCGACAACGACGATATGTAGTTTTATGTTGGTCGAAAAAGCCTGAAATATTCCGGAACTTCAAAAAGTTTTACTATTTGTGTAAAATGGAATTTTGATTTTCTAAGGCCCTTAACCATGAGATATTGTATGGAATATTGCATGAGTGTGCGTTTGCATGTGCTGTGCAGGTGGGGGGTAACGCGGCTGCGCTGTCATTCTTCAGCCAACACGGCTGGACCTCTGGCGACCTGCAGCGCAAGTACAGCAGTCGCGCAGCACAGCTCTACAGGGAGCGGCTGCATGGCCTAGCGCTCAAGGCGAGCTCCCTCCCGCCTACGCAACCTTGCACTTATTTCTTAGTAGCGTGTTAATTGAGTGAAGCCAGGATTGGTGCTGTCCCTAGATCAGTGCTTCTACTCCGGTCTTTCAATTTAATCTGCAATTTTTTAGTAGGCTGATGTCGATTTTCCTTGTACAAGGCTTAGCTTAATAATGTTACTAATTAAATTGGATGGATATTTGTGTGAGGATGGTAATTTGCTAGAGATATATATATATCTATATATATATGATATATTGATGAAATCTTGGCTGCTTTCACTCGAAATGGGCATGACTCATCTTTTTAACTTAATCATTTAAGACATCTATCATGGGTCTGAGCTTTAATCTGTATAGTCTCATCTCTATGGTCTGATGGTTTAATCTATACTAGTATATAGGTATATATAATATATGCAGGCATGTTGACGTCGACGTTAATAGCTTGCATGCTGACGTCTTGCTCTGCATGCTCTCTTCTAAGCCTAATTATAAAATACATGTACATGTACCATAGTCTGCGCTTGAATCTAGATGTTGTCCTATGATCCTATCCGTGACCTCAGTGGTTCAGTCGAGTTACAGTTGCTGCTGGTGCATGTTGGATCGACATGCAGGCGCTCAAGGTCAACGGTACACGTCTCCACCTAGACTCGGGGGGCAGCAATCA
>JAQIWG010006550.1:0-13186 GCA_034695025.1 Chamaedrilus cognettii | reverse complement strand
GGCCGCATGTCTGTCGAATTCCCTATCTTATGGTACAAATTTCAAACGAAAGCGATGAATATTGAGAAAGATAATCCTTTTTCCTTAAAATTTCTTATCTCTCTCATGTAACAACAACAACAACAAGATAGGCGAAGACGCCATCCCTATATAAGTGTTACCGTGACCACGGTAACTTGATAGGTTGTAGATCTACGCGATTTTTTTAAAGGCCGAGCATTCACCGAGCGTTAGCAGACGTAAGCATGTTTTACCAGGGCTAAACATTAAAACATAATCATGCAAACCGCTGCTGGTGTAGGTCCAGACACATCGATATTGGAGATTCAAGCAGAACGACTTCACGAGTTCAGTTCCTCAAGGATCAGGTGTATCCTGAGCAGCCGAGCACAGCTGCAGCAGGTCCGACCACTTCCACTCAAATCGTCAACGGGTCGTTTTCATCTTTACGGACTAGAGGGAAGGACCATCAGATGAGCGTTGCGGCTCGCTTTGGGGCTCTCAAGGACGCGGGAGGTAGTTGGAGCAAGGTCACGCCTGTGCTCGACTTTGTGAAGACGTCTGAAGGGAGCGATCAGAAAGATGAGTGGGTGCCACTGTGCTTCGTTAGACAAATTTGAACCTTTCATTCTTGCGTTCAGTTCTATAAGTAGACGGCAACACGTGGAGAAGTCGCGAACGAGGGGGGGGCGTAGGTTGGAGGGGTAAGGTTGCTGACAGAGTCATTATTTTTCCTGCAGGACTCGATAACGACTGTAGGGGGGAGGGGGGGTGGTGAAAGCATTTTGAAAAGAGTTCTTTTTATCTTCTCTTAACAACAGTAAGCTTACTGCATTTATTATTTTATTGTTCTTCTTAATCTTATTAAACTATTAGTCTTAGAGCAAAGAACGTATGCTATAGCTTTAATTGTCCCTATCTTTTTGTACAATAATCTCCTACGTTATACCTATATTTTATGTAAGTCTGGCGACTTTTTTTGGCTTAAAGTGTTGAATGTGCTTCCTGGCTAATACACTACATGATCTCTGCTTGTCAGCCCTGAACCCTTGGACTCAGCGCCGGACGTCAAGAATGAAACGCCGACCGATCAGAAAAGATCCTTCCATCCGCTTCCATTCCATTCCGCTCCGTCGCTTCCATGCAGCAGTCGGGCCGAGCACACTTCCACGCTGGACGTGGAGGATGTGTCGAGTGACGAGGACGTGGAAGTGGAGAAACCCACTTTACACGAGTGAGCGATGATGAACAAGAATTGTCTGTCTCAGTACTTGCTTTAAATTTACATAAATGCACTTTTTGTCTGAATAGCCCCGCCTACATTGGATAAATACCAATAGCGATTTTAATATTAAAACCACTGTGGATCTCGCTTCACGTTGTCAGCGATGATCACATGGGACACATTGACCTGATAAGTCGACATTGAGCGTACTTAGATAAAATGTCCAACCAAGTAGGCTAGGTAGTATCTTGTTTGAACCACAGGGACCTCATTCATGAAGCGATTTTAGAAAAATCTTAGTCTGAAAAAGCTCTTAAGCAAATCTTAGCAAAATTGATTTTGTTCTATGATACACCGCGACGCGTCAACCAAATGATGACGTCATTAAGCACCGAGAACAGATTTGAGTTTTAAAACCTGAGTCAGGAAAAATTTAAGAAAAAGCTTACTAAATGTACATGATTGAAAAAATCTCCCAGGCCTAAACCTAAAACAAAGCTATGAGCATGTCCAAATCTTTTTAGCATTTCGCCCAGGTTGCGAAAGGGCTTGAGCATGATGACGTACGCAGAGATGATGACGTCAGCGCTGCAGCTGACGTCAGAGCAGGTCGTGGCGCAGACCCGCGCTGCGAGGGTCGCCGCCGGACGTCATCCAATCAGCATCGAGATCAGCGCCAAGCAGGGGTGAACTGTTACACTTCCGATGCCACTGTACTGTAGGCTGAACTTCATTTCGGAGGAATTTAAATTTTTCCCTTTGCAGAACTCACGATAGAGACGGTGGAAGAGTGGGGGGTGATTTTTTGAAGGACGTTTAAGGATATCATTTTCAAGAAGATATTATTGCAGGCCCCCTGGGCTTCGGATCTCAGATCTTGGGGATCGCCCGCATCCTTTACTCAAATTTGATGGGGGATTTTTGTGATAAATTTTCCAAATTTCAGAGATCTCAGATCTCACAATATCTTCCCTTCTTAAATGACTAATTATTGTAACTAAAAATTGTATAATACTAGACTGAATCTTGCACTGGCCTGCATTGAAAATAAAACCAATAAATTAATAAATTAAATTAGTTTTAGTTTATATATTTATAAAATAATGCTAATGATTTTAGAGATTATTAGATGTTTTGGCTGTTCGAATGTTAATTTAACATTTACTTTTGTGTTACTGCTGTTCGCTAGGATGCGCTATCCCTTTCATTCTGATTCAGAGGATGAAGGCATGGATTCATCCGAACAGTTCGCGTGGATGAAGACCTTCTACTACGTCGAAAAGTCGTATGTTTGAGATCGCAATGGATTAGATATTTATTTGTTAAAAGTTCCTCAGCGACAAATAGATTCAGAAAGAAAAGAGAAACCATCTTGCCCGTAGGGCAGGCCCATATTACATGTGCGCTGACTGCTGTTCCATAATGAAGGCCCACATTTCTTCTCAAGATTATGTTTTACATTATACTATACATGGCATGCATGATCTGTATGTGCTTTTATGCATGTAGAATGGTCAGTCACATGTGATGAAAGTGACGAGCATCAAATGAGATGCCTTGACCAGCTGCAAATGGAATGTCTTGACATTACTGTGCAGTGACAAAAATATTGGTGTGCAGTTACTAAAAATGCAATATATCATCATGACATCACTTACATTGAAATGATAAACTGCATAATATGACTATTGAAACTATATTACATCATGGATGTTCTCTGCGCAGTATTGGCTACCCAGAAATTCCTACGGTAGCGGAGCATCCGGCACCCTCGGTGTCAGACGTTGACAAGTTCACTCTTCACCGTACATCCGCCGTATTACAGGACACAAAGCTTAATCTCCACCCTAAACCCACCACAACACAAGCCTCAAAACTCAATCCCTATCCTATACCCGCAACAACACAGGACTCTAAGCTTAATCCCCACCCTAGACCTGCCACAACACAAAATTCGAAGCTGAATCTTCATTCCACACCTTCCGACTATGGGGATCACACGCCGCCCACTTCACACCAAATCCATACCAACTCCGACGCTTCACCAGCTCCTATTTTCTCTGATAAACTTCCTGGAAAATCCGTTGACGTTACGAGCAAGCCCTTTCTCGCTGAAAAATCCAAAACTTCAGTCAGTACCGGCGCGACTGAACCCCCGGGACTCGATCCATTCGATCCGGACTATTTGCTGAGTGCAGCACTTAAGGAGCCTTCGGTCTACAGCATGCCCGCCACCGAGTCCTCCCAGACATCGCCCCTCAAGCAGAAGGGACCCCGCCGCAGCTCCGCACAGAGCCGTCACGCTGACTCGTACGACGCATGTTCGGAAGCGAGCCTAGCAGTCATCCAGCCTGGCACCACGCCGCCAGGCACCACGACGCCAGGCACCACGACGCCAGGCACCACGGCGCCCGGCACCACGGCGCTATGGGGGAGACAGCGCCAGGGTGACAAGAAAGGCAGCGGGGCGCGAGGGGGCGATGATAGCAGCGGTTGGGACACGGATGAGGAGTGTCCTGAAGAGGGTGGGAAGAAGGCGTGCGAGAGGGCGCCCGTGAGGGGTGAGCGCGCGGGGGCTCTGAAGGATTTACGGAAGTTATTAACAGCCGAGGAGAGCGGGATAAAGATGGCGGCCGGTGATAAAGGGACGCCGCGGACAATCAGTAAGAATTGGTGGCAATCCTGGTGATGTAATGTTATATCGGTATGAAAGTAAAGTTACTTTCGTCAGTGATTTGATCATTGGGGCGATGATTTTGAGCATTCTTATCTTCGCAGCTTTGTCGCTGCTATTTTAAAAATTAATATCAGTTCTTTTCGTGCAATTTGATTTTGTACAATGGGCCTTTGCCAACAACATTTCGCCGGCCATTTGTTAATATTACAACTGTTTGCTGGTCTGAAAAGAAAAACTGCACAGAAAGGAAAACATCTCCGCCATCACTGAATATGCTGCTAAGCCCGTGGTTTCCGATGACGCCTTTGAGCGCAGAAACGAACCTTAATCTGACAAATAATGTTAATTACTATTGCATTGTTATCAGAGAAGCCGAAGGCTGAGACAGCCCCCGAGGGGGAGGCTGAGGACCTGGGGGAGGTAGAGGTCGCTACCTGCTCCTCGCCCTTTCCTGCCTGGTCTCCTGACTCGGCTGAGAAAAAACTTTGGTCTCCGACATTCGCTGCCGAGGTCCGGTCAAAGGAGCAGGGCGGGGCAGTCCCCAGGTCCCTTGAAGGGGATACAGACGGCCCACTGCCCCCTCCGCTCCCTGGTGCTGGAGCAGAGGATAGATTCGAAGTCCCTACTGCCAATCCGGCCGAGGCGAGTATCGCTTGTCATTGCTTGCCTACTGTATATGAGTTTACAAGTATGCAAGTTTTGCTTTGTCACTTGAACAGTGAGGAACTCAAGATTGATGAGCACTGTATAGAATGCTGATGTGCTATACCCTAATTGACAAAATGATCAACCGTCAGTGTCAGGTATTGGTGAAGTAAAAGTTAAGATGCATTGAACTAAAAGATTTAAATTCGGTTCTGCTTACTTTATTGAAGAAAGTTTCATCCCTTTTCACCCCCCCCCCCAAAATGTTCAAGTTTTTGATTAGGCAACGTTCACGCAGTACTGAAATACTACTAGTTCTTACGCAGTGTTGGCTAAGACCAGTCTGTGCATCTGTCCCCAGACATCTGGCGAGAGTTCGCTGTCGAGCAAGGACCAATCAGCGCGTGCTGAAGCAGCAGCAGCGAATGGCGAGGCGACGACGAAGAGAGTGCAGAGCATACGTTCATTGCTCTCGCGACTTCGCCATCGGCACTGAGGGGGGAGTGACAACCTTGGAAACTGATCAAGGGCGCAACCGCCAAGGGGGTCGAGGAGGTCATTACCTCCCCAACTTTTGGGATGACTTCAATTTTAAGGCAGTTTTCAATATACAAGGGGCGTTCAAAAAGTTCTTTGCCTGACTTACTTCTAAAATTCGCAGACACTTGAAATTTTCAGCAATTTTTAGTCTTTATGTATGAACCTCCCAAAGTGGCACATTTCTCCCAATGATTCTTGACCTTCCTTATGCCATCTTTGTAGAATCCCCTGTTTTTGCTCAAAAAGTACTCTTCCATGACAGTTATGATCTCATTATCAGTGTTGAAACGACGACCCCGCAAAGTAGACTTTAGCTGGGAAAACTGGAAGAAGTCTGAAGGTGCCAAATCAGGTGAATAAGGCGGATGAGGCAGTATTTCATAGCCACAGTCTCTCGCGGCTTGACATGGCACAACAGAGCTATCAGCAGATTCTTTTGTCGTGCAACAACAAAATGCCCCTACGCAGCATGCCCCGCCCTTTCCTCTTGATTTCCTCACGTAGCTTCATCAGGAGAGCACCTCCATTACTATCCAGTGGTGGTGTGGTTACCCTTCTGTAGGTAATCAGTGAGAATGACACCAGCCTGGTCCCAACAAACCGACAGCATGACCTTACCGGCGGACGGTTGAGTCCTGGCTCTCTTGGGTGGTGGTGATTCAACATGTTTGCACTGTTGAACAACGTCATATGAAGGACAGTCGTTGTGGTACACAGCTAACATCTCGTCATGGATAACTGTCGGTGTTTTCTTTTGAAGAACCAAATTTTTATAACTGACCGATATTCGACTTTCTCCATTACAACGGGTACCTCAACTAGTTAGTCAATTTGATAACGCAAACAAAAAGCATTTAACTCAGAAATTCAAACACATACTCGCAACATATGTAACTACTTCCAAAAAAATTTCAAGTGTGCGATTTTTAGAAGTAGGTCAGGTAAAAAACTTTCTGAACGCCCTGCGTAATATTAGACCCTGACCCCCCCCCAACTTTTGGGATAACCTCTGCATTTTTAGCGTTTTCTATGTAAAATTTGACCCCTATTTGATCCCGACCTCCCCAACTTTTAGAGTGTGGTTGCGCCCTTGGAATTAATCCTGGAATTTGTGAACAGAACCCCTCAACTTCTGATGAACATGCCCCTCCTAACCCTATGAGGCTATGACACCACAAGGAGGGTGATTTTATTTTGAACCCCATTGGGAGGGGGGCGGTGCATGCAGCCTCTGATGAAAGTATATATTTTGACTTAGCTAATTTTTAGACGAATGCCCGCACTACCCCCCCCCCCTCCACAAGCGCGCGTAATGCGTACAAAATTGAATCTCTTCTGTGTGCTTGAAATTTCAATTGAAGTCAGAAATCCTGTTGCCATTTGTAACGGTGTAATTATAAGCAGATGAAAGTGTGCCCCAAATTTTGCTTGGCGATTCAACCGAACGGATATAGGATGAACTGAAGGACTAAGCACAAACAAAGCAAAATGTGTATTCTGACATTAATTTTGTAGATGCATAATTTTATATGGATGGCTTGATAGAAGTTGATGCTTTGTGGCTGTATGCAGATTATAGTCGCAGAGTTACAATGTAGTGTGGATTTGAAAAATTTGCATTTGAAAAATTTGCTAATTTGCTATATCAATCTGATTATTGATAGGCGATTGACGTGCAAAATTCAGTTTTTGCAACTAAATGCAGAGGCATAACTGCTGTATAGTGAGAAAATTTTATTTTAGTTAGGAACTGCTCTTGGTTAATTTGACAGTCAAATTCCACAATTCGTTTGTAAATAACGAATAATTGCACTGCATACATTAGGCCTAAATAGGCCTACTTTGAAATAATTTATGAAATATTCATCTAAAGGTACCAAAGACCTGCCATATGGCAGAACACTGAAGAGGCCGAATGAAATGCATATTATATTGTATCTACTATACCTTTTAGTAGATGCAATATAATATGCATTTCATACGGGCGAGTTGAATGTCATATTTAGTTACTAAGCCAGTTTTTGGGTTAGTATTTTGATAAGCTGTAGGCCTAACTATATTGGACCTAATCCATAAAGATCAAAGAAAAAAAATCATAATTATATAATGTGATCACGTTGATCGGAAGAAGACTGGGAGATGTGCTTCCGGCTAGCAGACCCTTAGGGCCTCACGAGCCGCTTGGTTCAATTTCTTGGGAACCTTCAAGTTTCAACTAAGCTCGGAGCTGAAGCGACAGGCGCCAGGCCTATCAGCCAGCCAAGCGGACCTCCCACGTTCAACATTGCACCGTGGTAAACGCTTTCACATCTGGGCGGTCGTCCCAGTCATTACTGCCGCGCGATACATTGTAGCAAACGTCCGGGGTCAGGCAGGTAGTCCTTGCAGTCGAACGGCTGCAGCAGCAGATGGACGCAGCGATATCACTAGATCCAGGGGTATTTTAGTGATTGAGTGATCCGATTTTTAACGCAATATCTGAGGATATTTAGTATAAATGGGACTTTTCTATAATGGGACAAGGGGATAGTTTATAAAAAAAAGCGATCTAGGGATATTTTTTAGCGAGATACCCAGAATCTAAGGATATTCCGTTTCGATCCAATGGTATACTACTGGTTGTATGACAGGTTACAGTATAGAGTCCGTGTTCTGAAAATGAGGGAAGGTCAATAATAATATCAAGATCTATTTTGAGTAGACCTAGAGCCCAACGAACACAGCATCATATTTGTTGGTTTTCGTAAATAGGAAACAAAACGCGAGCGACCAGCTTTAGTTTAGCCGCAGAGCCTATATGCAGTATACATCTACGATTCTGTTCCTTATTATGGACCTAAATGTAGTTATTGTAGTATGAATAATTGCTCTTTTAAAATGTACAAAGAACAGCAGCCAACGTCTCAGCTTTTCCTATATTACCTCCTCTTCGATTCATGACTATACTTGTTGCACGCCTTATTGGCCTAAGTGGGTTTACAGGTTAAATTAATAAGTATACTTCAGAAGCACAGCTTAATCTCTCACCGCTCTCTGAAATAAACAGAGGAAGGCGGCAATTGCTTTATCCCAGTCCCCACCCCTCCGCTCCCTTCATTTCCTGCCCATGCTTGTGGTTTCTAGGAGAAGTGGTATTCCTCGCACACGCATGCTGGGCCTTGTAGCGGTGGGAATCCGATTGACGAGACAAGCGAGCAGTCTATGAATGGAATGTTGACGGACGAATCAAGAACAGGCGCGCGCCAGTCCGACCATGGCGCCCCCCCCCACGGCGGAAGAAGCCAATACGCTCCCCGCCCCCTGTGCCCTCCCCCCTCCCCCAATGTCCGCCGGTCGCCGACCGAAACTGTAAAGTACCCTGGCGGAACGGAAAGCGAGGGGTGATAGGGCACGGCGGAGAAAGTTAAGTGCCACCACCCTTGAAAGTACCCCCAACGGGTGGAGTGAGTTAGCGAAAGTTTGTGGACGCCCGAGTAAGATTTATGATACACACAGGGGCTAGGAAGAGAGATGTGAGATCGATGTGATAGTCACAAAACTGGATTTTAAAAGACGCAAAACTAAAATTGATTAATTACGAGAAAATAGTAGATATCATGTTATTTTGACGATGCAATTCAATCAAAATATGTCGTCCATTTCGAGGAACGCGCCGGTGTATATGTTCATACCAACACTTCGATCTTCAAAATGAAGTTGCAACGATTCAACGAAATCAATGTTGATCGTATAAAATTTTCACGTTTTACGCTAGTTCGTCATTGGTTAGAAGCTAGATAGATGGCTATTTGACTTTGTCTGAAGTTGCGTTACAAAAATGGATATGAAATTTAATTTGTTGACGTTTTAATTTAGAACTTTATTTACCTCACGGCATAAGCAACATAATAATATAGAATGCAAAAATGTAAGGTAAATAAGCAGTTTTCACATTTGTCTTTTTTGCTCTTCAAAATCTCCCAATCCATTCAGCATTTTTGGTATTTAAAATTTAGAACTTTAAAATTGAATTATTAATCAAATTATTAATTATTAAATTAATTAATTAGAACCTTAAATTGGTGGATAAATTGTATATTACATAGCCTTCAATTATTACCGATGTGAACTTTAATAGCCTATTCATCGAACGGTGATATTGAATACTGCGCACCAAGTATCAACTTGGGTGGTCTGGTTGTATAGCGCTGCCGCCACCGCACGCTGCGCGGGTGGTCTTGTGGCCAAGACGCGGGGTCTGCTAAGCACAATAGGGTATATAGGGGCAGCATATGCCCCGTCTTAAATTAAACAGGAATCGAAGTTGAACAAAATTTAGTTTATTGGTGATAGCAAGTTTTTTGTTTTGCCTCGATTCACAGCGACAATTTTTTTTAGTAGAATATGATTTTTAATGGAATATAATATTTTAAATTATTGTAATACTGTATTTGAATGCATTTTAACGCATTTTAACGCATTTTAACGCATTTTAACGCATTTTAACGTATTTTAACGTATTTTAACGTATTTTAACGTATTTTAACGTATTTTAACGTATTTTAATATATTTTTAATGGAATACAATCCATTTAATAGCATTTCAATCGACAAAGTCAGACTATGGAATGTTCTTGGCTTCAAATATATCTGCTACGTATCGAGTTTACATAATATTATCGCAGCGTTGCTAGCTTATTCTTGAATATTAGTTTGCAATTTTAAATCGATAGCTTTAGCGGAGAGGGTGAACGGGATAACTGAACCTCAGTAGCCTAAATCTGCTCTGGTGTTAGTCATTATGATCCGTAATGTGGAGAGCTGAACTTTCATTGAAAGTTGGTCTTCTTTAAAGCAATTAGCGCAACGAGATAATTCAGGATAATTCAGGATAATTCAGGATAATTCAGGATACATATCTTTGCTTTGAGTTGGCTAACTGCAATATTGTACAGTATAGATAATTAATTAAGAAATCACGCGATTAGAAATTGAACTGAAAAGAAATTGACTAAAAGTGAGCGTGCGGATTCCATTAAAAATGTCAGAAATGTTGCATTTGCATGATATTGTCGTCGTAGCCTAAAGTTGCGTAAAGCAGAAGCCCCATTCTGTCAAAATTCACGGCGTCTCGCGCAACATACGGAATGGCGGCTAAGTTGTTTCAGGCCTTAAACCGGTAGGCTCCGGGGGGAATTAAAGGCGATTTGCGAAGACGACAAATATTTGGGCATCGTTCAAACTGAGGACCGGTGCTAAACGCGCAGTCGAAGGGCGAGAGTCGAACGTAATTAATTAATTTAAAGACGGCGGTAGGAAGGCACGAGAGATCCGCGTGTGCGTGCCGGATAGTGCAGTCGTTGCCTTGGTTTGTCTACATTCAGCTCAGTCGGGCATATCTGTTAGAGCTATTAGATTAGAACAAGCTGTAGGCCTAATTTGTCGCAAAAAACTGGATAATGATAAATAGATAAATAAATCGCATTGAATTGAATCGAATGATCTGGACTCATTTTTTTTGTTCTTTCTTGCAACGGATCTATAACGCTTAAGTTAATATAGTATATTAGCATATAGCGAGTCTAGTGATAAAGATTGATTGATTGGTGATTGATTGAAAGTTTTGCTGCATTTCGGCACAGGTTCATCTAACCTTTTGCGTGCAAGCAGTTGCAATTATTGAGATATTGCATTACATTGTAGGCGAGCCTGTCAACTAACATTTCATGTCGTGGGCTATATCAGGTCCTGTTGCACTTTATTTCTCAATAAATAAAAGCTAACGCAGCGCCTAATCTAACCTTTAATCACGGACCCAGCTGCACGTGGTAGCAAAATGGGCCTAATCTCGGCTTGCGTTCCGTGACTCAGACAACGTTAATAGTGTTTTTTTCTGGATTTTAAGTATGGGATATGACTGACAAGCATTATGCTTAATGTTTGGCACTTAATTTATGCATGCACTTTCCATTGAACACGTGGAGAAGTGTTTCTTCCAGAATTGGGAGCTGCAGCGAGTGTCTCTAATAAATGACTGCCTCATAATTTGCCTCACGGGTGCTTCATTTACGCTTACGCTATATGCACTCAAAAGTTACGGTAGAAGGGGAGGGGGTGGGGATTGAAGGGTGTGCGTCAATTCCTAAATCAATTCATCAATTCTATCTTAATTCATTCCTGATGAGCTCCGATCTGTTCACCTCTACATCAGCGATAGGTTCCGTATTTGTGAGTCATGTTTAAACGCCACAATTCCAAGATTTTCTGAATCGTCCTTCCCTTGCGAGCGGATTTCAAGATTTAAATGATGTAGGCAGCACAGAAAGTCGTTAGGTGGGCCGCGCGCACTATTAGCCGGGTACTTTCGTTCCACTTTGCATTTAATTGATGACGAACCGTATAACATTAGCACAGGTGAATAAGGTATAGGCTCTACTTAACGAATGAGTAATGTGGATTATTGTTTGCTTGCAGCCGGAGTAAATTCTTGCCGCTGAGCGTGGCCGAATCCATGCGTTGGCCAAGGCAGAGGACATCAAAAGGACATTTCCACGTTACGACCAGTCGCTAATTGACGTGTCTGACGTCATATAATTATACGGCCTAACAACGCGTGACGTCATCTTTGTATCGGCAACGCAGTAGCCGCGGACAAACTGCAAATTAGCGAACACTGTTAACGGAACAATGCGCCTCCATCGACTGCAATTTTAGGTGGTGATTAGTATTCTTAGAGCTGTGCCCTGCGCGTTGTTGTGAATCGGAAGGACATAAAGGCGGCATCTCTGCGGGAGATGAAATAGGCCTGTTCGAGAGATCGCGAGCGACGTTGTTCCAGAGCACGCAGTCACGAGCCGAACTGCGACAACGTCCCGTTATAATGAAGCATCGCGAGACATCGAACAAAACGCGTCACAGATTGTCAGGGAGCTGTGTATTGGTTCGTTGTGTCGTTAGAATATGCAGCGCTTCTAGGACGTGACGCGTCCATTTCGACTGACTGAATAGGATTTTCATTCTACGTGATTATCAACTGACGCGAGGTGAGCAATCTTGCGGAAATCTGCGAAAACGTCGCTTGGAGTCAATTCGGAAGTTGCGCTGCCGAGAGCATTAGAGATGAAGCTGTCGACGGTGGCGATCCTGGCGGCTTGGGTCCAAGTTATCGTCTGCCAACAAGCCAACGTCAGCGGTCTGCAGAAGTCGAAGAAGTTGAACAAGTCCGCGGCGCAGTTTGTGTTCGTCGACTGCGGTAGGTGTTGTACATATTATGAGACCTAGTTAGAAATTGATCGCAAATAATAGCCATGCTATAGTCGCTACCTGCCGTACAAAAATTGTAAATTTTCGAAAATCGCCTTGTAGTACATTCTACATTTTAGTAGAATATTTGACTGATTCTAGTAATTTATTAATTGATTAAGTGTAGAACAGCTAACAAACTTATTGCAAATATGTTTTCCTTTTATAATTTAAGTATTTCGAATGGTATTTATGAGTCTATTTTAGCTTCAGATGTCTAAAAAATAGATAGATTTGTCAAATTCCACAAAGCTACTTTTAGGCAATGTTTACTTTGATGACCTACATGTATTACACATTACATTAGCAGGCCTGTGCACATAAGAGGGCAACGATATGCAGTGCTTGACAATTGGCATCAGGCCTAATGAAAACAACAATTGAGTTTCACTCCTTATTTAATTCTAAAGTACCACTAAATAATAAATAGGTAATAAGTAACCATGCAATGTTCCATTAAGACGATGAGACGCGGTGACAGCAGTTAAGGGCACAGAGAGGAAGTTGTTAGGCCTACAGCTGCTGAGACTTCCGGTCTCAAGTTCACTTTCCACAGCGAATCGTCTGTGTCCGGTGCAACTCTGGCACTAAGGTGTCTACTCTACATCACTCAAACATATTCCTACCAGTGAGCTGCTCTGCTACAGGAAGCGCTTACTATTATAGGGGGTTTTGAGCAAATATTCTTTGGGGGGGGGAGGGAGTCACGAAAATTGTCAAACGGTGTCGTCGACATCCCAAGACAGTTCATACCTGAAATTAAGTTGTAAGATCTACGGAGTGGGAAGGGGGGAGGGGGGTGGGCAGATGTGAGATGT
>JAQIWG010006549.1:0-13187 GCA_034695025.1 Chamaedrilus cognettii | reverse complement strand
AGAATATAGCTGGGACATAGTTAAATTCATTAATAACGTTCAACGAGTCAGAGAGAATCAGTGGATTTGGAATCTTACGACTAATAATAAGAGAAATAGTTACAAGAAGGCCTCTAGTTCAGCGGTATGGATGGAGAGCTCATCAACACTTCTGTAGGCAACAGATAAATCATATGAGGGGACAAAAACGGCTACACCAACTCTTCCGTCGCACACTGAGCCATCTGTATAGATCAATGTCGAAGAAGGGAATGAGAACGCAACACACTCTGAAACAACATACACGGTACAACGAAGGTTCTAGCTGAGGGATTAACTGATGAGGTCAATGATGTTTCGACTTGCACAAATTTATGAGTCCAAGGAGGAGTTAAAGATATCGAGAGTCCTTCATAACAACTAATATTATGCTTCACAAAAAAGCATCAATATAAGGGGAATATCGAGACGGGAATTTCTTAACTAATTCTTGCATGATTCTGGGTTGTAAAATACATGTACTTGTAGCAATATGGGAAGGCTCAGAATTTATTTTAAGAAGGTATTTCTCCGATATGGAACGATTCCTTAAGGAGAAAGGTAAATCATTGCATTCACGCTGAAGTGACCTTTGAGCTGTACCCTTCATTGCACCCACACAAAGCGTTAGAGCTGAACATTGAATGGAATCGAGCTTTTGTTTAAGAAGTGAGGAAGATGCTGACTGAGAGACCACAGAGCCATAATATATAACAGAACGAATAAGGGCTCTATAAACCACAGGAAGGATTTCACGTCTAGCTCCCCAGCGGCAATGGCTACGACATTTCATTAAGTTTAACCCTTTTATACACTTCTGCACCATTTGCTTGATATATCGCCCCCGATAGATTGTTCGCCCATGTCAAGTGCAAGTCAAAAGTGAGAGTCAAAACTGAAAAAAGTGCGAGTGAAAACTGAACAGCGTTGTAATCATTTTAAAGTTAAATGTCAAGCAGTGTTTCTAAAAGTGCCATATTGGCGCGCAAATGCCAACCATGAAAAGCCATCTGTTGGCAGACTGTTACTAATTGTAGCAACCACAAAAATCTGAAAATACATGTATGTACACCGAAAAATGGAAATAATTAGATGCAGGGAAGTTGTTAACGTAAGCGTGAAAAATGCACACATGCTTTATAATTTCTCTACAAAACCTTCTGTTTGAACAACGGATGGCAACTATAAACTTGATCCCGTGGCTAAAATTGCAACCATAATATACAATAATACCTTTGACACACTGCTGCCAAACTCAAAAACGTTTAACATCATTTTACAGGACTGGTCATAAATGGCCATTCTGTCTTTATTTTGAACACACAACCTCAAATATTTAGTTTAATTAGCGACTATGACAATTTTCTTGCAACTTTTTGCAAGGTATACAATAATTTAAATGAATACCATTAAAATTATTGTATACCTTGCAAAAAGTTGCAAGAAATTGTCAGTAGCCCACAGATACCCTACACCAGTGCTTCTCAACGTCATGGTGGTCCGCGGACCGGCGCCAGTCTGCGGAACACCTGTTGCCGGTCCATGGCGAACTGGAAAATATAGAACACAATTCTCTCCGTATGAGTTAAATACTTAACTCACCCCACGCTGTCAAGCTGTGAATCGAAGTTAGGCCTACTATATACCCGATATCATGCTCTTAACATTGTTAATTAATTAGCATCGATAGATGACTACACATCCATAATAGGCCGCACCCTACCGTGTAGCAGCAATTCAATCACATTTCATTGGATTATATACTAAATTATTGCCATAGGCTAAAAAAAATCCGGTCCCGTCCGATCTAGCAGAAATACGTGCTGGTCCGCGATGCAAAAAGTTTGAGAAGCACTGGCCTACACCACATATTGCTGATATGTAAGTTACAACACATATAGCCTACAGCAGTGCTTCTCAAGGTGTTGCCCACGGATCGGCGCCAGTCTGGAAAAAACTCCAATCCACGCAAAATGGAAAAAGAAGGCCAAATTCACTCATTTATCGGTGAAACATTTCAGAAGTTGAAGACGTGCTGGACACCGGCGAATTGTAGAAAATATAGCTCCATAGTTATGTAGAAAATTAAAATCCTACTCTTTATTGGCTACCATGTAGTAGCATTTGTTCATTATACTAGGCTGTACAAAATCATTGCCGTAAAAATTTCCGGTTTCTGGCATATTGCAAAAAATTAGCCAGTCTGTGAGTTCGTGACACCAAAAAATTGAGAAGCACTGCTCTACAGAGCACCAAGTAAAACAAATTGTCACGTGACCAACAGCCAGATCTTTGCCAACAACTACCAATAATAAACAAGATTTATATTTGGCAAACATACAATGCAGAAAGTCACAGGCTACCAATAAACAGAACATAGTCCAAAAACTATTAAATATTAAATTTTACTCGCTCAGATTCCTTAGGCTTTAGTTTATATGTCAATATATGACTGGATTGTACGGTGAGCCTGGATCAATGACGTCTAACATATACTTAAATTACACTGTGCACATAAATTATCATTGATTATAATTATTCATTTTGTGAATGCCAATACAATTACAATAAGCTTATAAATACCATACACTGTGTTTAGGGACAATTTACTTCCTAATTTACTTGCTTGCTAATTTACCTGCAATTGAAATAAAGAGATGTTACACTCAGTTGTTCCATATGGGGTTGAAAATTGATCTTAGTTTCTAAGCTAACATTTTACAGATTCAGATTTTAGTCAAGTCTCTGATCGAATATACACTCACCTTCAATCTACACACAACCAAAACTGAGAACAACTGAGCAATGTAGACAATGTATACATGCAAATAAAAGCAAACATAGAGTCTAGTCTGAAACTTAGCATTCTTATCAGTTCACTGTTTTAGCGCAAATCTTTAGTTATGCATCATTTTTTGTAAACAATAACTTTCATGTAATATGATGAATCGAATTTAAATCTTTTGGATGAAGCACTAATCCAGCATTAATCAGTAGGCAATTATCCACATGCTAAATACAATCAGCTGCACAACACTAAGTGCAAGCTCGAAATATTGCACAAGAAACCATTTCGAAATAACACCATAACTAATAACCAAAAAGCCTAAAAAAACGTCTTAAACTTTACTTTCAAACAAGGCCCATGAACAACTTAATAGGCCTAGCAGTCTCGAGCCACACTGCATCCTTCAGCTTGCACATACTACTAACAATATACTATTGTTGTCCATAATCATAATTATTATATTATATGCTTTCTACACGGCCTAGTAGTCAGTGTCAATGCGTTTACATGTAGGCTCAAGTTTTTTAAACTGCAAACAAGACTTTCATTACGCCAAATTTGTAGTAATTAAAGTTCCCAAAGGAGGCATTGCTTGATCTATGATCTTCATAGCAAAAATCCAACTCATAAAACTATAAAACTAAACTCCTTTTATGAATAATAAGCAACGCTATAATGTTGATGTTGAATATAATATAATGTTGAGTACATGTAGGCTACACGTAGCGATGCAGTAGTTTACATACAGACAACAGAAAAAAGACCAATATCAATCTCAATCTCAAGTACGTTGAGCGCCATCTTTTTTATATCTAATTTTTAGTCAACCACAGCCCGTTAGGCCAAGTCTGCGTGCTCCGCCATCCACGCTCTGGCTTTGACTTCATTGGGGGAGTTTACGGCCTTTTCAGGTTTGTTATCTCACTTGAATCCTGAACTTCAGCTGAGTTTAAGCCCTCCTACTTTGCGCAGATTCTGCTGGATGTTGTAGGCTACCTTTGCAGGCAGCAGGGAAGGTTGACACAATTTTATGACAATTTATTGTCTGATTCGACCTCCCGGCAGGCTGAGCCTTTCTGATCACAATTAAAGTGCTTTCCGAGATGGGACTGGCAAGCCCGAGAAATTGAACTATCTGTTGAGCTACAGCGGGGATTGAACCTCGGACACTCTAGCACGGCAGTCCAGTGACATACCACTAGACCACGCAAGTACTGCCACGCAGGCAGGCAGATCTCTATCTTCACACATATACCGGATTGCAGTTTACATACTGCTTAAATGCCGCTACATGTGCGAAACACCATTCTTAAAGAGTTACCAGGCTCTAATTTAAGCGCATAACCAATTTAAGCCAACTAAAATACTGTAAAACGTGATATTTCACCTGCATATTATTTTTGCGGTTTTGTCTCACAGAAATTTCGCTGTACTTAATTTTCGCGTCTTTAGGACGTCCTATTACAATAGCATCTGCAGCGTTATATTTGCTGCATGTACTTTTTGCGAGTTTTCCCGATTCGCTAATTCACGAAAATTACATGCACGCGAAAATTTCATGTTTTACAGTAAATTACAGCCTGGGTCCTAACTGCCTCAAGCAACTCTAAATGAAATCAAAACATATGAATATAAATAATGTTTAATAACATAAAGCAAACGTAAATACTAGATAATCTTAGTCACTAATTAAACTTCCAAATCTTGTTGACACTTGTATTCCAGCAGTATTGTACAACGCCCACAAATTTAATTTGTAAAATTTAACCGAAGTGAAAGTCCAAACTGTTCATGGCAAATAGTCGCATCGACAATATTTAGCTGATCTATTTGGCTGGTTAGTCAATATTTTCTAACATTATATTGAAATACTACACAGGATGTTTCAAATACAAGACAATATTTTATAAAAAACAAAAAATAGGGTCTCACACTGTGACTGAAAAAGACGGTATCATTAGAAGTGAACAAACAAATGAATATTTTTCGTAACACTGAGAATGCTACAACGTTCAATATGAACCAGCCTTCTCACAGATACAGCTCGACATGCCGCATGCGACCATTTTGTTTTTATTGATAGATTCAAAGATGCATATTTTATGCATCAAACCAGTGTGAACTATGAAGCCACACAAGATAATGCACTGATAGTGAAGCTGAGGGTCTACTGTAATTTATTTGCAAAATATTTGACAATATTGTAAAACACGAAATTTTTTCTGCATGTTATTTCTGTGGTTTTGACTCTGAGAAATTTAGCTGCATATAATATTTGCGTTTTTTGAGCCATACCCATTACAAATAGATTATGCAGCATTATTTTCGCGCATGTAATTTTCGCGTGTTTGGCCGATTCGCGAATTATGACCTGCAAGCAAAAATTTCATGTTTTTACAGTATTTGCTCAATGTTGATCCTAAAGCAAAAAGAAGCTTCACAGAGATGCAACACAGCGGTAATCATAGCAATACGCCTGCATCCTGCATCCATGCAATGAAATTGCCCAGTATTATAGTTTTATAGTATAGTAATATATATATATCACATGGGTGTCACATGTGTGGCGCACAACTGACGCTCTGTGTGACCTACAGATAACGATCACCGAGCGCCATTACTGTGACTGATACAAGAGTAGTCAACTTTCTCTAAACTGGGCTGTTAGCCCTGACGCTGTCTGTACAGTGATTTCTACAGTACTCCCCCTCAGGGGGTAAACACCCCCCTCAAAATCACCAACACCCCCCATGGAAGATTATCGGAACACCCCTTCTGAGGAAGATGTAGAATAAAGAAAACCATTTAGTAATTGTTGTTTTTAACAAAGGAATGATCATGTTCATTATTTTTTCTCGGTCGAATGGTAGAGTCGAAATGAAACATGTTTTGGTAGAGTCTAAATTAAACATGTGTCTCTGTCTGTGGGACAAAAGAATTTTGTCAACCCCCCCCCGGTCGTGAGTCTGCACGGAAAAGAAAATTTATGACACCCCCCCTGACTTTTTTCACCTACCCTGGCACCAATTCCTATATAACTCCCTGTGTCTGTATGTCTTCAATTGGGCGGACCAGACACAGCCACTACACTGTGATCGTCACAAACGCCACTCATTGGATATGTCAATAACCAGATACGTGCTCAATAACTGCACATCTACCACCGTACAACACAATATTGTCAAAGACGGAATGATTCTAGCATCACACAACAAACCAGCTGAGAGGACAAAATAGACTTCAATTCACTTCACAACGGTGTAACAGTAAATGCATCTGACAAGAAGCAAATCCACTGAAACCAGCACACCGGCATGAAATAAGATCCAAAGTCTCAGCACTGAACCTAAGAAATTCAGTGGGTGCAAAGTGCTAACTACATGATGATTCAGGAGAACGGAACTAGTAGAATGATGATTATAATTCAACAAACTGCCAATCGATTTACATGAAACTTGAAGCAATAATACCAGAGAGATTTTCGATTATAATGAATTCATAGTTCGTGTTCAAACTGTCCTCCATTAGCTGCTACACACGCATGAAAACAGCCACGCCACTGTTTGACTGACGAATCAATGACGCGCCGGTCCAGCTTTTCTCACTCATTCACCACGATGCGCAGTTATGCTTAAAAGCAAACTGGAAGGAATGTAAGATAAATATTTAACAAACAGCGGCACAATACATAGGCCTACAACGTTATAAGTTTCATGTAAATCGATTGGCAATTGGTGGAGCAATACTGATCATTCTACTGGTTCCCGTTTTCCTGAATCACTGTGTATAACTACAACAAACAGTGAACTAGCGACAGATCGTGCGCAGATAATATTTGCTACCTGAAGCCAGTGCGCCAACAACAAACTGACAACACTTGCTACACGGCCCTCTCAACTCACGTGCCAGACATGCCAAACAATCACATGGCATTGGGGCTCTTCCATTTAGTACGCACGCACGCACGGGGAGGGGGCGGAGGTAGATCAATGCCTACGCATGTGTACGGGACGGGAAGGGGGGGTCGTGACAACAAGTGCGCATGCTGTTCGGGGGAAGGGGCTTAGAAAGATTTAAAATAGAGATGGTCAGCACAATTCTCCTTAACAATAAGCTATCAGTAGCTAACAGTTGCAGTACTAGCCCATCTTAGACTGCTATCATGTCAGTCTCATAATACAAAATTCTCAGCGATAGTTGAGTGAGTCTTTATTAACTGATCGGCCGATAGACCTCGGCACTGAGAGCGAGAGCAATTAAGCCGATATTCAAATTTGACAGGAGGGGGCCAAAACGTACGTCCTTAGGGGGGTCCTTACAAAAATGTTCTATTGCATACAGGAGGGGGTAGTCAGAATTAGGAGTTTTTTGCGTACGTACTGAACAGACATGCCCCTGCTTCACAAGTGTGCACCGACGCGATTCCCGCTACTGAATAATTTGCTTGGCCATGACTTTATAAAATCTGTGTTATCTAGTAAGCGGGCCAGTAATAAATTACCAAATAACCACTACTGTTACTTCTTACTACTACCACTAGAAACTACCATTGACACTACCCTAGTACGCTAAAACGGTTTAATTGTTAAACTAAATAGAAGCAGTTAAATAAATAGAAGCAAATTCTTAGTCAACAAGCAATTTGGGAGTTTAGATAAATTCATATACAATAAGGTAGTGTAAAATAACTCTGAATAATAAGTGAAAACATGTGATTTTGAAGAAACATTAAAAGTTCCGAACGCAATACAACATTTATTATAATTAGCGTAAATTGATAGAACAGATCACGTGATTCATTTGTCCATGCATAACTTGTACATACAAGTGTCTGCACAACGTAAAATTGATTTGCAGTGTCCATTGCAGCTTCCTGGATGTTTCTACAGGAATTCCGCAGCTTGCGCCACATGTGGCAATAATCACACAACGTCGAATATGTTGTATGCGCTATCTTCACGCGCTCCGAACCAAATGCAGATACAAGAATGCCGAGAGGAGCCCATGGTGACTGAAAAAGAAGAGAAGCGCGATCCGGTGCGTTAGCTCTTTGGAGAGGAGAAACCACCGAACCATGTGAGGACAGCTGACTTGGCCGACATTACCGCCACGCCTGCACACAGCCATTGAATAAACAGAAATAGTGTTGTTTAGCGATGATATAAGCCATGGGCCACTAATGCAACAATTATACTAAAAGAACAATTAAGGTTAACGATCTAGATTTTGGTTCGGACACCAATAACCTGCCACGTGGCAGAACACTGAAGAGGAATACAACAATACAATAAGCTAAAAGCGCACGCTAAATTGCTTTTCATGAAATCACTGTGATCATCACTCAAAACATTTACAAAATGCCACATCGTTCAATGCCTGGAGATCATATTTCATTCAAGGCCTCTGAAAACTTCATTCTCATATGCGCCGCCAAGCACACCATCATGGTAATATAACCAAGCACACTACTGCTGTCATATTGTGCATAGAAGAGGTTCTGAAATTGAGCTGCTTGCGGCGGCACAAAAATCAATAAAGAATAAGCAATGAACAGAAACTATTGTTCAACATTTTTCCATTTTGATTTGCTTTCTGAGTGTGCTTGCTTCCTGCCTAAAGAAAATCTATCATCAAGAAGCTCAGAAGTTATCAGATCTTTCAGATAACATTAAAAGATGTCCTATTATGCGTCTAATTCTGCTTATAATTATTATCAGTGCTGAATCGCGTGACTGACCGACGGCCTTGCTGGTCTGGGTGACCGCCTGGCCGGTCTGAGTGACGACAGAGTTGATCTTCTTGTTCTTGTCGACACTCTGCATTGCTCTGCACAACAAGCATCCACCTATAACAAACCCGTGCCTAACCCTGCTGCGAGTCTATTGTATTTCTTGTTTATACTCCTTACGGTTGGTTACCATTAGGCACGAAGTCAGCTTTATCTTCTAATTAAATTTTTTTATCAAAATAAAAACCAGTTAAATAGTCAACACGTAAGGTACAGTCCTGTGACTTGCCATGATTCCAGTTAAAACCTCGTCCTCCCCTCATAATACCGCCCCTCCAGGTATCGGGCCAACATCTCGCACTTAACACTTAACCCTCCAATCACAATCGATTGGTCTATCTGCCAAAAAACAATTACAATAATACAGGTAAGCAAATATTCAAAAGTCGCAACATTATTTCAAATCGTCCTTGCACAGTATGACGTCACACGCTGCATAATTCTACGACGGCCTATATAATATTGGACATAGGCACACAAAATGAGGATCAGAGCGTTACACCACCCATCAACGTAAGCAACCACACAAATCAACTACGAGGACGACCAACTGAAAAAGCATGCAACCCAAATCATAATGCCCCTCTACAATTCATTATTTAAAATACAGAGAAGTCACCTCCATGTATCAATGCGTAATTGATACATAAAGCCTACAGTACGATATTGGTTTGACATCAATAAACCACACAAGTAGAATATTTATTTATTAATTCTAAGCACGCATCCAACGATAAGCGTGATCATAAAGCAAACAAATGAATGAGAGAAGGATGAGTGAGAGCAAATGAGTGAGAGTAAATGAGTGAGAGACGGATGAGTGAGAGAGGGATGAGTGAGAGAAGGATGAGTGAGAGTAAATGAGTGAGAGTATATGAGTGAGAGTAAATGAGTTAGAATAAATGTGAGTGAGAGTAAATGAGTAAGAGTAAATGAGTGGGAGAAGGATGAGTGAGAGTAAATAAGTGAGAGTAAATGAGTGAGAGTAAATGAGTGAGAGTGAGTGAGAGAAGGAGGAATGAGAGAAGGATGAATGAGAGTAAATGAGAGAAGGATGAGTGAGAGTAAATGAGTGAGAGTAAATGAGTGAGAGTATATAAGTGAGAGAAGGATGAGTGAGAGAAGGATGAGTGAGAGAAGGATGAGTGACAGTAAATGAGTAAGAGTAAATGAGTGAGAGCAAATGAGTGAGAGTAAATGAGTGAGAGTAAATGAGTGAGTAAATGAGTGAAAGTAAATGAGTGAGAGTAAATGAGTGAGAGTGAGTGAGAGAAGGAGGAGTGAGAGAAGGATGAGTGAGAGTAAATGAGAGGATGAGTGAGAGAAGGATGAGTGAGAGTAAACGAGTGAGAGTAAATGAGTGAGAGTATATGAGAGCAGGATAAGTGAGTGAAGGATGACTGAGAGTAAATCAGTGAGAAAAGGATGAGTGAGAGAAGCAGGAGAGTACGCACCGAGTGAGTATGAGTAAACAAATGAAAGAGACGGATGAGTGAGAGTAAATGAGTGAGAGTAAATGAGTGAAAGAAGGAGAGAACGCACTGGGCAAGCTTGAGGCGCACGTCGGCCATGCTGAGCTGACCGTGAAAAGGATGTCTGCGACAAACAACGATTAATTTCGTAACTGCTTAACATCAGAGCAGTCGAAAGGAGATTACAGCTAACTGCGCAAGCTAATGTGCGAACTGATTGACACAGCATCCTTGGAAGTTGTCTTTAATTTTTGCTAGACTTTAGTATAAGAGAATAACAATAATCAACAAATAATTGTATCTAGCTATAATTTCGCATAGACTTCAAATAATTAATGCTAGCTAAAGCGATACTGTATAAAGAGCTATTACAAACTTACAAGATTTAGAAACCAAAAACCACTAACGCAGGACCAAATACAGTGATATCAGATCTTGCATTTATGTAACTTTTCCAAATAAACGCTTTGAGTAATAATAATTAGCAGGGTTTAAGCTAACATGGCACAAAGTGCATCTAAAGTTGAAGGAAGAAAATAAGTGCAGCTCAAGCTCAACATACTTGCAGTTGTTACTTATTTCGAATTTTTGTAGTAAGATTGTGTTTTATATGAGATTTGAAAGGGTTTCCCACTCTTTATGAAATACTGAATCATAAATATTTGGATAATAAGAATTTTTTCTTACTTCTTACCAAAACTCCTTGTTAGCAGCAACAAGCCATGATTGCACGCAGTTATCAAAGGCGGTGGTGGTGATGGTGGTGACTAAATTCGGGCCAATGACGTCACACTCAAATTTCCCCAGCCCTGTGTCGGGGGCCGGCCATCTATTGCTCTCATGTGGCCAACAGGGCCGCCATTTCGACAGGGTTTGTCCCGTGGATCGTAGATGTGATGTTATTGAAGAGTTGTTTATGTTGAATTGTGTGCAGTTGAAGGGGCCTGTATATCCTTAAGGGGCATAGGAAATTTTTTTTTTGGGGGGGGGGCTGATTGGGACAGCACACAAGCCGATTTCCAGCCTCTAGAAGCTTTTTATCCTTCCGTGCAAAATTTGCGAGTGGGGGGAAGTGGGATCGAAGGTTTTTCCATTAAGTTACTATATGTCCATCAAATCAGCCTCTAGCCTTCCCTATCCCTCCTTCAGCCCCCCTTACTGTCAACTAATTTTTGCAACTAAAAAATCCACCGTAAATTATTCTCAAGGGACGCTTTGGCTCCTTACCCTCCCTCCATCTCCTTATGCTCCTGGTGTTCTTCTGTTTTGAAAAAAGGGATTATGAAAGGTCGAAGTGGGGACAGTGGGAGACAGTGACTGACTCGGGCGCGACGCCGTCCATGCCGGGGTGGGGGGCCGCGCTCGCCCACGCCTTGAAGTTGTGTGTGCCGCGCCACGCCGTCGTAAAACTGCTGTTGAAGTCCTCGCTCAACTTCTCATCTGCGTCACACACAAACACACTCGTGGTACCAGGCTGATCATATAAGCTGTTCGTATGGCACCAGATTGAGCATATAAACAGTGCGCATGGCACCAGGCTAATCATATAAACGATGCGCTACCAGGCGATACCTAGTCATATGTGAAGATGCCTGACAATACCAGGATCATATAACACAAAAGAAAGCATCACCTCTTTCACCTGGACTTGCCTGTGCGGAAGACTCACAGCGCGTGCAGTAATGAAATTGTTCTATTTTCAGCATTTTTTTAATCAAGTGTTTTCTGAGTCAAGCAGTGGTTTAAGTGAGTTTGTGTTGATCGGCGCGGTTCAGAAATCTGGGTCCCTAATAAAATTTACTACAGTAATCTGGGGCCCAAAGATTCAACCGAATTGCACCGGGGGGACCCCCTGAGGCAGAGGGGGCCTTAAAAAGTGCCCGTCAGCACCCCCCCCTCTTGCTCATAAGTTCGGAACGTAAGAAAAAATTATCCGTCACCTATTTAACTATAGGGGTCCCAAACTAATTTCAGGGGGGCCCACAAATTATGAGAGATCCGGGGCCTCGATTTTATATTCCATCACTGGGATCGAGTTCATGATAAATTTGATCAAATGTTTTTACGTTTAGGTTAGGGTTAAGTTAGGGACAATGCTCCCTCTAACCACTGTGCTTAGAGCCCAGAGGTGCCGCACACAAACATATGTACGTCGCGGCCGCACACAGAAAGTTGCGTTGATAAAGGAAAATTACGTATGGTTGTCTGTGCTAGTTAAATTACTTTGTTGACTTGTCCGACTGTCCGTAGACTTAAGGCCTATTCAATGAACGAAAGAATTACAGCGCGAATAGCGCGTATCAAACACGTGCGTCATGCGTCACAACCTAAATAGACTTGAATTCACTGGTCATATCGAAACCTGACTATTTCCTTTTTGTACGCATTGGGACTAGCGAATCAAGACTGCATGACAACACTGCATGATGGCTGACATTACTTTATTTATTTTGAAAATCAGAAACAAAATGTAATTAATTAAATAATTCTAGCTCTCTCAGACACTTGGGCGCCCCGCGCGTGCCGGACGATGAGCGACTGGTGAGCCTCCTCCCCCCCCCCTCTCTGCCCTCTGCCGGACTCGCCCCCCTTCATTCTCGCTGATGCTCCCTCAGTCTCGTTGATGTTCGCGACCCGCAATGCCGCCAAAGCATAAACAGGGGGCATCGGCTGCAATCGCCTCTGGGGAGACGTCGAGCCTCGTGGAAGATCTAATCGAGGCCCTACAGGATGGAAGGGTGGTCGAGGCGCTCGGCAAGGCGCTGGCTCCCCTTATCACGTTATCGGTTGAGGAGAGCATTAAAAAACACATGGAAGAATCACGGCGATCGTCCGTGAACTGAAAACTGAAAACATCCGGATTAAGGGTCAGTGCGAGGATCTAGTCAGGGACAATGCGTGCTTGATGAAGGCTGTGGAAGAACACAACAAACGTCTCAATGACATGGATGCTTATTCTCGCTATGATAATCTCGTTATTCGAGGTCTTCCTGAGCATTTAATTGCCGAGCGAGCAAGTGCTGCAACGACGACTCTCGACGACGCATCGACATCGCTGCGAGAGGGATCGGCGACGGTCGAGACTACAGTCCTCGAGTTTTGCAATGGCGTTCTCGGGGTC
>JAQIWG010006548.1:0-13187 GCA_034695025.1 Chamaedrilus cognettii | reverse complement strand
TCGCAAGAGGGGTGATACGGGAGATAGAGGGGGTAGGGACGGTGATATGAGGGGCAGTGGCGGTGACAGGGGTACTGGAGGGAGTCTGTCATCAAGGGTAAGCTGGCTTTAATTTAATTTGTATTTAAGCGTGCTGAAACTGTTATCCTGTCGACTTGTTAAGAGGCTGTTACTAATAGGTCTCTCTGTCAAAGTTCAATCTTTGTTTTCGTATTATGATTGTTATCGTAATGAGAAAAATATAGCATTATTTGACTGAGCTCTTGCTTTTTGTCCTGCCTGTTTGCTTGCTGTCCTGGACACGACATTAAACTGTGTCCGGCAGTTCTGCCCTGCTGCCACCATCGGGCAGGTTGGGCGTCAGGAAGGGCATCCGGCCTGTAGAACCTGGCGCCAAAAGTCAGTCATGGACGCAATCTTGTACTCTTGGCCCACTTGAGCGTCTGTAAGATGATGGTGGGTTCGGGGGGTGCTAAGAAGGGTGGATGGTGGCTGGGAAGGAGTGCATGCACCAAGCCGTGCATGATACCCAGTTAAGAAAATCGTTGTTGTGACAACGGTCGTCCATGCGCCTTGACACAGTTGCGAGTAAAATTACATGCAAAATTTCATGCAAAATATGCAGCGTGTAAGGGAACGCTAAGAAAAAAGTTTGCTCAAGCAGTTTGCACTGGTTACTGTCAAACATGACATTTTTGCCGCATGTTACTTTGGGGGTTTGGCTCTACGAAATTTAGCTGCACTTCATTTTCGCGTTTTTTGAGGACTGCCCGTCATAAATAGCACGTGCAGCTTTATTTTGATGCATGTAATTTTCATGAGTTTCATTGATTGGCCAAATTTTCCCAAATACATGCATGAAAAGATTTCATGTTTTACAGTACGCTCAAGCAAAACCTAAGTTGATTCCCGGGCTGCATAGGAACTGGTGAGAGGTCTGAGGAAAGAAGAAGAAACTAGAAGAGAAGAGGGTTATGGGGGGAGTCAGTCTGCAAGGGAACTGAGGATTGGGGATGTGAGAGGGTTGGAAGGGAATGGAGGAGGGTTTTCAGCGAGGGGGCCGGTGGGAAGGGCGGTGGCGTGGGAGAGAGTGGAGGGGAGAAATTTTGACGACAGGTTCGTTTGTTTTATACGCAATATGTTTTATTAAACATTCTAATGTGCATAATGAAATAATCGTATTTTATTTTTGGAATATTTGAATTTAAATCTTGCATGCGCTGAGAATTATCGTAGGAAAGCAATAATTATGTATTTAAATGTACAAAGCTATGTTTTGCATTCACTGTTTTCGTCACTTCGTAATGCATGTGGCTCAAGCCAAGTAAAGGTTTTACAAACTTTTTGCGATTGAAGAAGTTTTGTTAGTTAATCAGACTGATTTTTGTCATTGGAATTTAAATAATTTTTTCTTCACTTTTCTTGAATATGAAGACGTCGCCTCAAGTGCTGGGCTGTGTTACTCAAAATAACTGAAGCAAATTTTGTTCTACGTACTTCGTAAACAGGTCTTAAGAGAATCTCATCCCTCGTTTTTTAAGCTGTGCGCCTTGCAACTTCATGAACCAAACTGCAACACACCGAACGATAATCGTCTTGCAGTCGGTGAATGGATTGTAATTTTTTTTTCTATGACTTTGGTAGAAAATTTAAATCTTCACAATTATTTGTGAAACGGACCCCTGGCCTCGTGGAATCTGCATTCCTTTTGATATATTGCTTTTGCTTGTTTACATTTCTTACCATATTCCCCATTTTTACTTGCAAATCGTTTGATGGTGCGGGCAGCTTGCGGCCATGATACAGTATTAATGGAAAAAGGATGTCAGGCGGACGTCGGCTTTTGATGACGTCAGATTGTGCAGAATGCCTATCGGTCGTAGCGTTTATTCCAGAATGTTCCAAAACGTTCCAGCGCACGCTGTTCTCGCCTGTGAAACGGTTCATTAAAGAAATATTTTCTGTAGGCCTACGTTAATAGCCCACAGATACAAATCTAAATGTGGATTAGAATTTAGATCTGTGGGCTGTGAATATATTTCAATAATATAGGCGATGACCTGGCTGTGGCAGAGCACAGCCAGATACGCAACAAATTCAATTCCTTATATCCGTACCCACCATTGCGAGTTAACCTCTAGTTGGCTCAATCGGCGGATTGAGTGACGTCACTCAAGGCATAGAAGATTGACAACGGTCACTCTCAACTCGCCGATTGACCAACTTGAGGTTAACTCGCAATGGTGGGTACGGATATAAGTGCTTAGTTTCCTGAAGCCATCAAGAGTCTGAAACAGACTCAAAACACCCGATTAATTTTGTTAGTGATTTGATTAACAGGTTTTTAACTTTTGTCAATAACAGAAGTTGTTAATATTGTGAAGCGTGAAATTTTAGCTGCATGTCATTTTTGCATTTTTGAGGACTTTCTATTGTAATAGTTTCTACAGCTTTATTTTCTCTGTGTGTAATTTTCACGAGTTTTGACGAATTTGCCAAAATACCATGCACGCGAAATTTCATGTTCTACTGTATTTTCTTGTCAATGCACGTAACCGTTAGGCCCTATGTGACGTCACTCGTCCAAGTAAGCTCAATCTGGCCCAGTCATGGCCGTGCCCTGTAAGCTGTAAGCTGCGCCCAGCCTAAACATATACTTTCGTTATCGTCATGCCTCAGCATGATGGCTATAACACCACCAAAGTTATGTGATAATTATTACATAAAAATAAAATAAAATGTGTTAAAATAGAATTACATTTGCCAAATAAAGCTGCAGAACGTACGGTACCGGTACTGTAAAACACGAAATCTTGGTGGAATGTTATTTTGGCCGTTTTTTGTCTCCCATATGTTTCTATGCACTTCATTTTTGCGTTTTTTAGGACTGCACATCGTGTATACTGTAAAACATGAAATTTTCGCTGCATGTCATTTAGACCAAGATCGCAAATCGATCAAACTCGCGAAAATTACATGCGCGAAAATAAAGCTGCAGAGGCTGTTTGTAATAGGGAGGATGTGAAAATTAAATACAGCGAAATTTTTAAGGGGGAACTGGCAAAATAACATGCAGCAAAAATTTCATGTTTTGCAGTACCGGTACCGTACCTTCTGCAGCTTTATTTGGCGTATGTAATTTTCGCGAGTTTGACTGCATCGCAAAATTCATCACAATTACATGCACGCGAAAATTGTATGTTTTACGGTGAATATTTTTTCGTGAAAGCTTCCGATTCTCTTTCTTCAGCAGTGACGGTCGATCCTCCACGACGACGGAGGCGTGGAACCCCCGCGGCGCTGTGGACGGGACGGGCGCCGGGTCTCACTCGCTGAACCGCGCGGCAGGTCGGCGCACGGCCGGGCTGACCAGCGTAGAGGCGCACCGGCCCACGCGGCGTGGGTTTGAACCGCGTGACGAGCTTGATCTGTCTGATGATGATGAGACCACACCACGTCCTTCCAGTGAGACACTGACTTAGACTTAAATCCAGTGATGTCTCTATGTTTTATCCCGATTTGATATGTCGACTATGGTATGTCTGCTATTGTTGTGCTCCATTTGAAGTGCAATAAAGGTGATGAAAAACACTTTAATTCTCTTCAACTAACTTGCATTGAAGTGCAATCAAGTATTGATGAACATAAATTTGAAATGAGCATAGATAGAAATTTTTTCATTCGTTTGCTGTTTCATGTAAGATCACCATTATTCTATAGAATCTGGAGTGAATTGTCTGTGCGACAGTTATAGATGGAGCTAGGTTTTTGGCCAGATACCCTTCCTGATGCCAAGCAGAATAATAAATTATCCTCTAACTATAAACATCAGCAGGTGACTTAAGCAGGCTTCTATGTAATGCAGGGGCGCAAGAAGCATTTTCATTTGTCTGCGCTGATTGGCTTTGAAGCTTTCAATCTATGTGCAGAAAACTTCATGATCAGGAAAAGGGGTGGGTGGTAAGCTTTTTTTAAAACAATAGCATCAGCTTTCACAGCACCCCCCTAGCTGTTTTTTTTTAGCCCCTATCTGTTAATTTTTTTGACAAATTAACAAAAATATAATCCTCAGGGAGGGCCTTAGTCCCCTAATATTCAGTTGCATGAAGGTGAGTTGAGACCAAGATCGAGATCGATTCACAGACTGATCAATCAGGGCGTGCGAACCATAAACAAAAGCAAGATCTATCCGTGGTTCACATGCCCTGATTGATGAGTCTGTGGCCGAGTTTTTTCATCTAGTGTTGAAATTTAAACCCGAGATTTATTTTGCAAACGCCAATAACATCGCGCTAATTAACTATAGAATAAGCGTTCAGCGCGCTAATTGGGTGTGGTGACATCATGATCTCGGATTATATTTTAACACTTGACGGAATGTATCTCGATCTTGATGTCAACTCGCGTTCATGCATCTGGGTAGGTATAAGCATCTGCAGCGCTCGTAGTAGTCCCGTATTTCCTATAATGTCCTGTTTTTTTTGGCTGTCCTGTAGAATTTTGTATTTTTTTAATGTGCCTTGTATTTTTTTTTTTTTGCAAAGGTCCTAATTAATGCGTCTTATGCATCTTTTTTAAAATTCGGGATGTTATGTACAGCAAAGCCTGACACCGCTGCGTTACAATTTCAGTGGTCGTAGCGGCGACGACCACTGGATTTGTAAAGCAGCGGTGCTACGCTACGCACATGATGACCTAGCATCCAAAAAATTTTTATTTGCCAAAAGGATTGTAACTCGAATTGTTGTGCAGTGAAATTTTCTTGAAAGCCATTCGAGTATACCATTGTTGTTTGTCCAGCCGCCGACACGGATCGAACTCCTCCCTGGGTGCACGTCGTCGACCGTTCCACCACCACCACCCCCATGCCCATCACGAGCGCTAGCCTACAGCGCTCCCTCCCCACTCCCCCTTCTGCCAGGCAACAACCCACGCACGACCACCGACGGGAGACCAAGGATTGGGCAGGGGTTGGACCAATGGCGGACGGTCGGTGGATAGCGGACGACTTGTCGACGGATCGATCTACGGACAGACCCCAGAATGCTGTGCGCAGCATAGACTACAACGCGGGTAAGTTTGGCTCCTGTCACTTATAATTATCATAGCTACTTCATTTCACCATCATCATCATTTCTGTTTATTTTGTCCATTTATCCGTGCTAGCACAGGTTGGACGCTTGCAGCCACGGACACATACCCTCGCGTGCCCTGATCCCACGAAGGTACATTGGGAGACGGATGGGTCTTCAGGAGGAGGAAGCGATGAAGCCGACATTTAACCAATTGAGAAGAACATCAGTCCAGACAGAGTTCAGTTTAGCCCTTACAAAATGGGAGTAACCCTATAACTGCCTGCTGCTTATAAAACAGGAGTAGTGCACTCGTATGCCTTTAAAATCAGGAGTTGGTCTACTCCACATCGTCCATTTTTACGAGTAATGCTGCTTCTACCCATATCTAAATCCGAGTATAGTTTCGAAAAAACCTTGTTTTTGGAGTACTACTCCTACTAAACTCATCCCTGGTCCAGAGTATGAATCCCATGTCAACCCAGGCGCAACTCACATTAGGCCTAGGAGACTAGGCCCCTACACACTCTGGCTCATTTCCGTAGCAGGTTGCCTGCCCTTGCTTTTTTTAGTTAACGCTTAATAGATCATTGGTGATTAATGGATTAGCTACAATTCAGAATGACAAGTGAAGGTTTTCAACGACTGGAATTATATTCCGCTACCGCATAATTTGGTTTTAGGTTCACAAAGTAGCAATTTTAGAAAAATCTTAGGTTTAAGAAGTTCTTAAGCAAATTGTAGGAAAATTCTAGACTTGGGAAGTTTCTAAGCAAATTTGAAGAAAATTATGTCCTGTGCTATTTTAAACTCTGCTATGTTACGCACCGCAGCAAGTCGGGGAACAAAGAATAGACTTGCAGCCCAGAGCTTGCTCCCCGGGAGAGTAGTAAAAGGCGACTAAAGAAGGGGGAGCGGTTCTGTGCCGGCCCTCGTACACAGAACCGGACTGTAATTAGTCTTTGTTACTCACACACGATCCCTAAATTTCCTTTCAGAAAAAACAAACAAAAAAACAATGTCAAGACATCCATCATTGCATTCAGTGAACAGATTTGAGTTTTTAAAATCTGGCTTATGAAAATTTAAGAATAAATTTACAAAATTTACGTGAATCTTGTGGTATCTTGTGGCTTATGGTATTCTACGCTACCCTGTTTATTTCATCCTGTATTTCGTGTCTGTCTTTAGATGACCACATGGCACAAGACGAAACGTCAACAGAGGACGTGCTGTCGCTATCCGCCCGCTCTCTGGCATCGAGTTGCTCCCTAGCCAACGAGATTCTTAGACGCGCACGCAGCAGACAGAATGAATTTTGGGTTCATCCGTAGGCCATCGCGTAAGTTATGAGTCAGTCCCTAGATAGAGATGCAAGTCATGAGTTGGCGTCTAGACTTTAAAGGTATGAATTTTTATTCAGTTCCAAGTCGGTGGTATCGGTTATGTGTAGGTCCCTATTTAATTTATTTCTGTCAGTAGTCACGAAGTTGATCGCTTATTTTAAAGGCTAAGCAACTTTTTGTGTCATTAAATGAGATAATGTAGGATTGCACGGTCGTTATTTGTGTAACTTTGTCTTTGAGATAGCAAATTTGTGCTACTTTGATGTAGAGAGACTTTGAGATTAAGATACTTGAGGCAATGATAGTTGCGACAGTTCCCCGATGACGTCCTTGGATGACAAAACAGACTTTAAAATCCCATTATTACTATAATTATTTTGTTCGGAACGTTGCTCATGAAATTAGCTAGTGTCGCAATTCCAGTGGTAAATTCTAGTGTGGCCAATTCCAGTGTGGCCAATTCCAGTGTGACTAGTAAGAGAAAAATTGATGTTGTGTGTTGACCCTATCGATAATGACTGCTTTGAATTCTTTAGCTAAATTGTTTAGCTTCTTGATATGTAGTGCCAGTTTTTGCATAATGGTTTTTAATATTGTTTTACTCTACTTTTAATTTCTCAATATCATTCAGTTGTTATGCTAAAGTAACGCTCACTCTTCTATGACAAGCGTCTAACGGCAGCGTTTGCCCTGTGCACATACCACGCCCACTTCAAATATAACTCATAATCTTGACTAATTCCAAACCCTAACCCTAATCCTAACCCTGATCCTAACGCAGCCGTAACCCTAAATTCCAAACCCTAACCCTAATTCAAAAATTAAAAAAATCTTGCGCAATGATTGCCAGTTGCGCAATCAATCAAGGAACCAATCATACGTTGACGTCCACAAGGCAAACGCTGCTGCTAGCCGCTTCTCTTCTATGACTACCTTATGCCCATATGAAACATAACAAAATACATTCGAATGTTAAATTCAGGCCTATAAATGAGTCTGAAACTTCCATATAATGCCTCCGACAAAATAGTGCCCAGATTAAGATCGCTCAATTATACAGTAGAACTTTATTTAATAACTATTTTGTATGTTGTTTCAAGATTAAGAATGATTTCAGTAGATACCTTTTCTTGATTTTCTCGTTTCGTTTCTGTCATATTTTACAGAGTTAAAATTAATTAAAGTTATTTTATATGCATTAAGATTTACATTCATTTTATCTACTTGATAAATGCTTATCGAATTTGGAAGATCCAGTTCGATTGTCCAAATTGCGATTTTTTGATATACCCCAAGCTGCAGTACAAATTTCGGTTGCTCGCTCTTCATTTTCTATTAAAATAAAGAACTTTTAGAATCTAGTGTTGATGTACCTTTTAAGCCATAAAATCTTTTTTCAACGACGCCCTAGGCTTCACTGTTTGAAATCTTTCATTGTGTTGTTAATAGTTCTTATAGGTATTGCATCGTTAATTTGTATTCATTGTCAGATTTGATTAAATATGAAGTTCGTTGTTCTGTAGTAGTTTATGTTAGGTGTGCTAGTTAATGCTTTGCCTTTGATGAATTAAAAATACATTTTATGGTTAGTAATACTGCCAATTTTTATCCTGGGGGAAGCAATTGCTTGCTTTTTCCAAATTTTAGAGGAAAATGTAGATGTTTCAAACCAGTCATTGTTAGGGGTAAAATTAAGAAAAAATTCTATGGGATCGATCCATCCACCCCCCCGTGGATCTGCCACTGTTTACGATAAAAAAAACTCATGTTTCTTGTAACTGTCATACTGTATGTACAACAGTTACTGGTATCATCACGGAATGTTTTGAAAGCCTCATTTCTTGTGAGGATAGATAACTGTACATATTTTAACTTTTGCAATTTTTTGACATTTAATTATGCTTAATACTGAATGTTTTAATAGTAGCGTTTCTTTCATAAATAATGTTTACAAACATGCCATTCGTTTAACGTTGTATTAATGAGTTTCTTAAATATAATTGAATGCTTGAAGTTTAATTGTTGGTGTTGTTAAGTTTTTCCTTAAGATCAAACCATGCAATGTTATGAATTTTGAACAAGCCAGAAATAAACATTGCAGTATCGGTAGGCCTATAACACATCCGGTAGGTCGAACGTAAAGTTGTTTACATGAAATTTCTCGTACATGTAATTTTTGGCGAAATCAGGAATACTGTAAAAAATGAAATTTTTGCTGCATGTAATTTTTGCGGTTTTGCCTCTCAGAAATTTCGCTGCACTCAATTTTAGTGTTTTTGAGGATTTCCCGTTATAATAGCTTCTGCAGCTTTTTATTTGCTGCATGTAGTTTTCGGGAGTTTGTGAGTTCGTTATTCGCGAAATTCGCGAAAATTACATGCACGCAAAAATTTCATGTTTTACAGTAGATCAAACTAGTCAAAATTACATGCGTCAAAATATAGCTGCAGAAGCTATATATACTGTAAACACGAAATGTTTGCGGGCATGTAATTCTGGCGAATTTCGCAAATCGGCGAAACTCGCGAAAATTACATGCGCCAAAATAAAGCTGTTGAAGCTATTTGTAATAGGCAGTCTTCAAAAACGCAAAAATTAAGTACCACTAAATTTCTTAGAGACAAAACCACCAAAAAATAACAATCAGCAAAAATTTAGTGTAATAATTTTACTATAATAATCGGCAGTTCTCAAAAACCTGAAAATTGAGTGCAGCAAAATTTCGAAAAGGTAAGACCACAAAAATAACATGCGGCAAAAAATTTATGTTTTACGGTCAATTGTTTGTTTTAGCTTCATAACGTGGGAACTATTAGACATTACATTAAGCCTTGCAAAAAACATCAAAAATAGATGGCTGTGAGCAAAATTAGGTCAGCATGAAAAATAAATTATGAATATCTCTATTCCACTCAAACGAGTAGCCGCAAAACGTCACACACACAAGAATATAGATACGCAACACAAAAGAGAAATAATTAAATATAGCAGATGATAACTGGTAGATCATACATACTCGTAGATCATACACACTGGTAGATCATACATACTGGTAGATCATACATACTGGTAGATCATAGATTGCATATTGCATTCATAGATTGTCTACCATGAAAAGCCAGATCTACTCATTTTTGCATCCAAATATAAGACAATTCAAATTCAGAAACTCTTAACCCTGGTTAATCTAAAACCAGACCGACACAATATCAACAAACATGGCAAAAATGTCGGCAATAAAAATGGCGCTGGTTGCACATGAAAAACCCAAGTGTCGCTGTTTCTTGGTGTACACTACTTAATTAACTACCACATTGCAGAATTAAAACGACATCATTGTGCTACCAAACAAGAAACTTAGGCTATCCATTCAGGTCCAGAAATAATGCAATATGAGCCACATTTTGAGAAAATATAGATTTAAGCTAACATATGCGATGAGGCACTACTGATCCCCCATCTCAATTTTAATCTCCCACCAATAACAAAGAAGCACCCGGGGGTTTTCTATTTTTCACCCTCAGCGCAATCCTCCCAGGCATTTTTGGCATTTTCAACATTCAGGCCTCTCTTTCCCTCAAGCTCGTCGTAGAACTACTGTAAAACATGAAATTTAGCATGCAAAAACATGAAAATGCACGTAATTTTCACAAATGTCGCGTTTCGGTAAAACTCACGAAAATTACATGCATGCAGCAAATTAAAGCTGCTGGAACTATTTATAATGGGCAGTCCTCAAAAGTGCAGCAAAATTTATGAGAGGCAAAACGGCAAAAATTACATGCAGCAAAAATTTCATGTTTTACAGTAACTTAAATTATAGTTAGACAGAAACTGCTAAAGGCATCATGCCAACTCTGCCGTTACTGACGGGTGTTAAGTTAAGTTACTTCCCTACTGCTGCATAATACGTTGCATTAACATCGGCGGCATATCGGAACACAAGCCGCAAAGCACTGCTCCACAACTATCTGAAATCCCGTTCTCTCTCTTCAGCACCTCAACAACGCTCATCAATGATGACACAGTTTTCCTCAGTCGCCTCACTTGGCATGCTTTATATTTCAACTTCTTGTTCGAAACTCTCAACTTCGCCACAGCAGTGTCCAGTTTACCCCTCAGCGTTCGAGAAGTTTCCACCATGACCGCTAATGCGTGATCCAGTGCGATGGACGCTGATGCAGGGAACTGTTCTTGAGGAGAAGTGGCACTGCACTCCGCTGCAGATAAAACTGTCGCAGTGCGGTTCACAGGTGCAGATGAAACTGTGCCAGTGCGGTTCACAGGTGCAGATAAAGCTGTCCCAGTGCGGTTCACAGGTGCAGATGAAACTGTCCTAACGCAGTTCATAGGTGCAGATGTAACTGGCACAATGCGGTCCATCCGTGTAGATAAAACCGCCGCAGTGCGATCCGTCTGTGCAGATGTGACCGTTGCAGAGAGGTCCATTGGTTCAGATTTAACTGTCGCAGTGTCACCCATCTGTGCAGATGTAACCCGTGCAATGCGGTCCATTGATGCAGATGAAACCGTCGCAGTGTGATCCATCGATGCAGATGTATGTGTCACAGTTCGCGCCATCTGAGGTTTTCTAGACTTGGTTCTCTGAAAAATAAGAAATTTATAGGTAGTTTATAAAATTTATATCTCTTATTATTTATATTTATCACATTTTTAGCTTAATTTATAGAACAATTCGATGATGCTCAGTAACGTCCTTGCACGGCTCACGTTCAGTTCAGTAAGCCAAATTCTCAAAAAGGGATTTTTGCGCTTGACGCAAGAAAATCTCTAATTTTTGTGAATAGGTTTTGCGCTAAAAATGCAATGTCATCATGACTTGGTTTGAACCTACTAAACGTTTTAATGTAAAGGCCCATATGTGTAGTCATAAAATCAATTTGCACAGTCATAGGTTAACTCTGAAATCCAAAATTACGGGAATAGGAAATGCGTAGCTACAAATCAAAAATGTGCAGTTATGACTTGAGGACAACATTATCACTTGCAACATTAATCTATAATTTGTTTTCCATGTTCATGGCAAAACATCCGCCGCACAAGTTGGCCACTTGGTGATTCAGGGTAGGTGTATATCATATGTGCCATATAACGAGAGGGCTCAATTAACTGTACAAGATGAAGTAAACTTTTACCTCTCCATCAACCATTGAAAATTAAATGACAATAGATCATTTCAAGTCCACAGTGTTATGATTGAGTTAGAGTTGAGTTAGTTTGACTTGAGGTCAACACTGTCCCAACCCACGCACTTGAAATTGATTTTAAACACGGCACTAACACCGCGCGGTAACTGAGCAACAGGTTGAGGCCTTCAGATTGAGACGGACTTAGGGCTGGTTTTTCCAACACGGATTTAATGGTGGTTCAGGATTTAGCCAATGCAAAGAGTGGGTTAAATCCTGAACCACCATTAAATTCATGTTGAAAAAATCAGCCCTAGTGTTCAACTCTAACCCAACTCAAACTCAAGCGCAGCATAGTGGACTTGAAATCACCCACTCACTGTCTCGCTTTAGTCACTGCTTAAAGTAGCATTTAAAAACAATAAAATAGCATTAAGAGATATACTAAACAGAACTAGTATTGCAACCTTGACGACATGCTTGGGAAAATTGAAGATTGTCGGAACGGCGCCATCGCGAAGTCGCGTCGTCTGACCCGTCCGGTCGAAGCAGGACTCCTCAAAGTGATGGCTACACAAGACTGATCTTTTCGATGGCACAAAGTCCTTCCGCTGCATCACGATCGTCCACTGCCGCACCAATTCCGGATTGCGATGCGGAAACCTGCAATACATTGTCAATAAATATAATTGAAGACGCCGGCTTATCATCCTAACTTGCTGCTCATCCATTAAACTAGTAACTTATACAATTTGACTTATCTTCTAGCAATTTTTTTTATCCCATCAGTTTTGTCGTGCAGTCTTTTTTTGTACCGCTATGCGACCTACTCTCAGGAAAGTATTTTAATGCATGTAGGTCTACAGATTGGCATGCGTTGGCCTTCTCGGTATGCCCCGCCCAGAACCCAAAAATTGTCATTAAGTATAATTAAAGACGCCGTCTTAACGTCGTCCCTGTGAATTTGTCGCACAAATCTTTAGCACACGTTGCTTCACAGAACAATGGGGCTTGACTCCAGCTTCTAAAAATTCACTGCAGCCCACTGGGGGGGGATCAACATATGGTATCACATTAGTCAACTGCTGGATATTGTTGTAGTACTCCCTGTAGGCATAACCATGCAGGCTGCAACGGCAGCCTCTACGCTAGCACAGGCCTGGAGTGCTATTTAGAAGGTTGTCCTATACGACACGTACTTATGTCAGCTTTTGCGCGCGTAATCGCTTATGCCAAGGGACAAATTCAAGGATTTTAAGCGTCTCTGACTCTATGCTTTGAACCTGTTCAGCCTAGAGTGACCATGGTCGTGTTATTTAAACCAGAGCCACCTAGAGTGATGATTAGCAATTTGAGTGCTCACGTCAATATCATAGATGTGTTTTATTTTGTAGGCCATATTTTTTTTTGGCGTTAATAGCTTATGAATTATACAATAACTAACAACTCAAACTATCAACACAAACACTTACATACCTACATACATAAACATAAAGAAACAATGTAACTAAATCATAACCCCCACAAGTCGGGGAACAAAGAATTGACCTGCAGCCCAGAGCTCCCCGGGCGAGTCGTAAAAGGCGAATTGAGCGGGGAGGGGGGGGAGCGGTTCTGTGCTT
>JAQIWG010006547.1:0-13187 GCA_034695025.1 Chamaedrilus cognettii | reverse complement strand
GTATTGCTGTCACGGGGGGGGGGGGCGTTGATGAGTTGGGGTCGAGTATGCGTGGGCACTGGTCAGTGGTCAGTGGTCAGTGGTCAGTTGGTCGAGCGTCACTGCGCGGCTAATAAGGTCGTCGTCAAGGCTAATGAAGCGTAAGGCAGTCATCAATGTGTCGCTCTACGCGGCGAACACTCTACTACACCCGTGTGAAAAACGCCTCCAAAAAATTAATTGTAAACCCGTTCAAAGTGGCTTAGCATTGTGTTGGGTTACATAGTATTTATTGCCTCAATTACCATTTGCGCAGAAACAAAATTAATTGAAACCAAAATTTAGTACATGAGATTGAATACGAGAGATATGACATAGCCATAGGCCTTTTTATTTGCTTTATTTTTTTACAGATTTAAAAATGCAACGGTAGGCGCACATAGTGAATAATTATTGATTGCCGTCCATTTAGCTTACAACATTTTTGAAATCGCTTAGTACATAGACTATTACGTTCTTCAGGGGTATGTATAACCGTGAGTGAATTTCGTGTAAACGATTCACGCATCACCGAGTACAATAATTACAATGGAGTCGGAATTACATCAGTTAGCCTCGAAAACCCATCTATGACCGACCGGCCACCTGCGGTGGGCTGAAGACCTATCAACTTTAAATTAATCGTATACTCATCTTGCGATGGCATGCGCTACAGGCCAATCGAATGGCGATCGATTGGGCCTTGCAATCATGGATCCCGTGCAGCTATTAGCCTGGTATAGACTGAATTTAACGATCCTTTCAACCATGCATGTTTTGCACGCAATTTTGCACGCAATTTTGCACGCAATTTTGCATGCAACCGTGTTAAGGCGGACGGACGACCGTTGTCATGACAACGATTTCCTTAACTGGGTTGCATGCAAGGCTTGCACGAGACTCAGTTGAGGACATTTTACATTGTAATTTTCTTAACATGGTTGCATGCAAAATTGCATGCAAAATATGCATCGTGAAAGAGGCCTTTGACAAGTTGAAGGCTCTCTATGACTCGCCGAGCTAGATCATTAATCATCATTGTTACTGTACACCATATTGATTGTAATCGGAATTAACGCAGCTAGAAAAATCGCAAGTGAAACATGAACAATAAATATCATAACTGGCAGTGAATAGCGATGGTTCTTTTTAAAGCTTTGTTAAAGCTGCGTTGATCGTAAATCTCACGTGCAGACGATGCAAATTGAAGACGCTTGCATAAGCATCCTGTAGAATACTGCATCAGTCGAAACAGAAAACGTTCCATCAGCCGCCTTGCTATTTGGCCGATTATAATTATTAACTGGACTGCAACTTCTAGAAGGTTGTTTTGAACGGGGGTCGGTGCATTTTGGAACGCTCGCATTCGCGGAGTCGGAATTTTTTCAACCGGAAGCTTCTTGGAATGACGGTGATTTATCTGGCTGTACCGGCCCCGAACATGGCCTTCCGTATGCAACAGGGCGTGCGCGTGTGTGATCTATGGCCAGATAAAAGCGTCCTACAGACTGCTGCGACTGGTGTGTTAAGGAAATACAAGCGAATACAGCAGCTGTGCTATTGATAGATCTGGGCCGAAACATGACCCTATAAGCAAGCAAAATCTAAACCTAAATCCAGCCCCCCTCCACGCGAGCCTGGGAACAAAGCATTGGCTTGCAGCCCAGAGCTGCCGGGGCGCATCGTAAAATGCGACTAAGAAATGGAGGAGTGGTAGGTGCGTGGCCCTCCGCACAAACGACTGTAATACTAATCTTCGTCACACGGTCCTTAAACTACAACTCCGCCTAACCTAAACCTAATCTAAACTCTAAAATGACTACTACGACAAAATTGTTCTATGTATAGAATTCGCTTGCATTTTAAAATTGTGCCTGCGGCTATAGTTGTTGCAATCTCCTCCCACACGTTTCTCCACACGTTCCTCGGATATTTCATTTCTTGAACAAAGCGATTTTTTCATCGCGAACGTGATCGCGAAGTTTGCCTCTCAATCATCTTTCACTTGAAGAAAAACGCCAAACTTTCCACGATTATGTCGTTGGATAAATAATCAGAGTTAACATTTGATCGCTTCAAATATTTCGACCTTTAGCGTACATTTCATGGATGGAAATTGTACGCCGAATTTTGAAAGGGCGGGTGCAGCATTACGCGTGAAAATTGACTATAATAATGTAATCCAACGCGATTTTAAATGTTTTTAGCAATTGCAATTGAACTGTTTTAGAAGTAGGCGTAACGCTACGTTTGTTTTACCAGAACTACACATACTAGGCCTACATGCAATGTTGTTCACAATCATTTAATTCATCCAAACAAGCAAAAAGAACAATTCAAAAGGACCGTAACTATAAAGGTAGGCGTATCCAAACAAGCAAAAAGAACAATTCAAAAGGACCGTAACTATAAAGGTAGGCGTACCCAGTGTTTCAAGTGAACAAACCTAGCCCGAGCATTACTGCAGGCCATATAATGCCAAACTCCAAGAACTCGCACCCTTAAGCTTCCGTTTTTTCGAGGAAACAGTAGAGTGCCGTGTATTAATTCAAACCATTTCCGGCGCGAAAAAGCCCACAGCTTAAAGCACACTAACTTCGCCCGAGAAGAGCATGCTTGTATTCATCGAGTCTGAATAAAATGGCGAAAGAATCGCAAAATCGCTTGATCAATAAAAGTGAGGCAATAAAAAAATAATAAATCAAATTTATGTGACTGTTGCGTGAGCAGTTGACATTCAGTGACAATTTCTAGTGATGCCGCAGCCTTCATGCAGACTCAACGCAGGGTAGAATAGAATGACAATTTTCAAAGCGAAGAGCAGGACGGACTAAGTGCTCGCTTTCAAAACTTGCGCGTAGCCGCAGTTTGCGAGCGTCCTGGAATATTTCAAAGGTATGAAATAAATTGTGGAAAAATTATTCTTGTAGGGTATCGAATTCACAGAACAACTGACGTAATAAACGCACAGCGGCTTACACCTCAAAGTACGCTACAATACGTACACGCCTAATACTTTTTTCCATGCAAGCCATAGGCTACATCAGAGCTATCTTCATTCTACAATTTTTACACAATCATTAGTATTAGACTAGACGAAAATTAAATGCATTGAACGTTCGTTAGTCCAAGCAGTAAAGAACAGCTTGTGTTTTGTTATTCGTTTCATTCCTTAATTTTTAATTATCGTCTAAGTTTAGATCGATCGACGCGGGTAGAAGTTTCGATAGACATTCTTTCACAGTCAGACCTCGTGATGGATAAAAGCGAGTCGAGGTCTCAAGGCCTCGAGTCGTTTACAAGACAAAGATCACTGACGGATGCAGGAGATGAATCTGTGCGATCATTATTGCCGACATAGCTCAGGGTGCAATACATTCTCAGATCTACCACTAGCCGAGGCGTAGGTGGGGGGGGGGGAGGCTTAAGCGCCCTTCCCGAGGGCTAAATTTTTGTTAATTAGACGTACATTTAGAACAGAGGCTGACTGAGTTGAGAAGGGGGCTGGGAGGGCCGATGTGGCCCATATTGGTCGATAAATATGCACGCATTTTGACGCATATTATGAAAATCTTCCAACCTCCCCCGGCCTATCTTCTTTCGAGTGAGTTCCGTGGCCTACCGAAAGGAAACAGTCTCCGTCATATTCACCCCCCCCCCCCCCCCCCGCCCCCGTTCGCTAGTTGTGCTGCACGGAAAGGAAAAAAAACTTTCGTGGACAGAAAAATTAACATGACATTAAGGACTAGCCTACCCCAAATTTGCCCCGCCCCAATAAAAAAATCTCCGCCCCTGACCGCTCGGCTTGCTAGTGCGCCGTTCTAAAGTAGGAGACAGGCCGTATAGCTCTCTTGCTATTGATTACTTCTCGATGTTTGGAGACCGGTTAATAATGAATTGAACCTGTCTCAGATCTAGTTCTCTATTATGATTTAAGTAAGGACTGTATAAAAAAGGCTTAGGCCTAAGGAACAGATCAATAAACAGAAAGTTTCTTGACTTTGCCCACCAAACACTGCGTTAGTTCAACGTCAGACGTTAAAGATTTAAGATTTGGGAATTAAAATTTATGTTTAGAATTAGAGTCAAGGTTTGCACTAAGGCACTGCAAGAGCTATAATTAAATTTTTTAAATTAATTAGCAAGGTTTGCATTAGATTAGTGGGACAAGTTTTCGTCCGGCAAATGCCGGAGATTTCAAGCTACAACAAGTCGTAAGTCCAGGGCAGCGTTAGCGCTAGTTAAGTGGAGCAAATCTCTGTCAGCAAATGTCCGACATTCAGTATTCTATGGCGACGTAGCTTTAAGCCGGCGCCGCTAACTGAAAGCAAGCGTATCGGGCTCCGCGGATTCGCTCCAACCGTAAATCCTCCTCCAATAGACTCCCCGGCGTATAACGGCCGTGGGCGCGGACGTGATAGAGACCTCGACGCCTTAGATTCCACCATCATGGTCACCAAACGGTTTCGTGGTAAAGTTGCGGCGCCCCCGTGCCCCCGCATTTATTTCGTCGAATAAAATCCATTTCCGATTGTTCGACGATGAGCGTTAATATCTAAATCCTTCGACAATTATTACGGTTGTATTGAATGTCACCCGATAGCCTGATTTTATAGTTTTGATCGCATAGAAAAAATGCTATATAGGCAGACAGGTTATCCTTTTCAGATAGACCACGATTGCTGCATAGCGCGTATTTTTAATTTATCAGAAAAATAAGTATGTCTTGTTGCAAAATGTGAATAGCCTCTGACCGTTACGGTAGTGGCGCCTGTTTTTCGCCGCTCGATCGAGTGAAATAAAGACCAATCTCCGTCCCTCCGTTCAATTGGGGGCCCAGGCATGGTTCCGTTAACTGGCGTCGCGGCGTCTATGACGCCAAAAAGTTTGCCTCGTACGCCAAAAAGCGACACGGCCCCGGCGTCGCCAGACGACAGATTACAAAGTCTCGCGGCGCTATAATTAAATTAAATATGACAACTTAGTGGTCCACTCTCGTGCCTGAGACGCCAAAAAGTGATAAACCTGGCGTCTGTACATGCAACACAACGCATGGGTCTTGGCTGCTGGACGCCAGATCGTAAGAAGCTTAACGGAAGCCCTGGACCCAGGATACCGAAGCGTGATAGACCTAGACAAGTCTCGAACCCGGTACACGTAAATGCAGCCGTAGAGTAGAGCCTCTGTGTGCGGATAAACGCGCGAGACTTAACAGGGCGACATGCTCGTAAACCTCTGCCCGAGTCAAGTCCCTCTGCGCCTTACAGGCAGACTGTTTCGCGGTCCGAGCCAGTATAGCAGCGCTTAGAGGCAGAGGCGCGCAGAATCTCCTGGAAACGTAGGAGTCAATCATTATCGCGGCGTAGTGCTCCGCGTTTTGGAGACAAATAGAGCACTGCATCAAATTTTTGACACCCCCGACAGTGCCCACAATTTGAATTTACTAGGAAACTTTCCGCCGGGGATATATTTTAAAATGTCAAGGTTATATTAGTGCCCCTCCAATAAGCACTGTGAAGGATTGCATTCAAACTTTAAACAACTGTTAAGAATGTTCTCGGCAAATAAATATGCGTAACAGCCAGTGCTGCTACCAATGCGCCAAGCCTACCATCACAAAAAGCGTCAAAAACGTCAGTCGCCTCTTTTCTGCCAACTGGTCGCTCGACACGTCCCCAAGAGAAAAATTATGGGAACAACCCTCACGGCAAACCTGGGCGCCTTCCGCCTGTTACAGTATGGGAGGCAGTGCTCGACAGCCGTTCCGCCTCGCTGTTGCCACAGATGATGTGTGCGACTAGACCGTGCAGCAAAGCGTTCGCGCATATACGAGTCACGCAGCGATGATAGAACGACGCAGAATCGCGAAGGGAGAGCCGTTATTATTTATAATCGGAAAATTCTCGCTCCGCGCTCGGATCTGGCTGAACGCTGGCCGTTGACCGCGGTAAAAACTGGACGGTGAAGAATAGATGGAACGGTACGGGTACATTTTTAAGCGTCGTCTGTCCTCTTCTTGAGCTCAGGAGTCGGCGTATGAAATCGGCGCTGTATTTTGCGTAGGGTGAATTCCATAGCTTCGGTATATTTTGGATTAGAATTCAAGACGTTGCATGACATCTGTCTTAAAGTCAGTGGAGAAGAATCGTGTGTAATCTCTTCAACTGAATAATAATTGTTCGAAACAAAATTCGTAGCTTCAGCACTACGCTACTTGAACTAGCTATAGCCCCACTCTGCGAATTGGATAATGACTGATTTAGAGCAGCAATTTAAACGGCTCAAGAGGAATAGGCCGTAGAGAAAACATTGCAGCTGCAAGAAGGGAGGCCTCTGAATCTCTTACCGCTATAATATAACAAAATCGAGCGAGGATTAGCGCGAGAGCGAGCAGTAAAGCAAGACTATATCTACTTAACTCCGGTTGGCTCTAAAAAAATCATCGGACATATAGAACTACGTGGGTGTTACGGCACACGAGTCTCAAATTTATCATAAAATAAGATTATGAGCGTATAAGAGGAGGCGGTCTCATTCAGAAGAATATTTTGATTCGGTATTGCACAATACACTTACATCGATAAACACATAAATTTGTTGACGCGTTGAAAAGACCTCTCTGCCTAAATTAGCTTATCTGGCATTAGTAAGTTTATCGGAGTCCGTTGAGGACCCAGAAATAGGATACATCTTTTGAAAATCGAATATCAAACACTTGGCCTAAGCTTGAAGAACATGCAGCGCACCACGCAACATGCAACCATGTTAAGCAAATTACAATGTAACCCTGTCTTTGACTGGGTCTCATGCAAGCCGTGCATGAAACTCAGTTTAGGAACAAACCGTGCATGAAACCCAGTTAAGGATATCGTTGTCATGACAACGGTCGTCCGTCCGCTTTAACACGATTGCATGTAAAATTGCATGCAAAATATGCATCGTTGAAAGCCAGCCTAAGACAGTCATGTCCGCCACCCCACTCAACCTCACCGCAGTCCTGCTCCTGCTCGAGCGCCTCTCTCCCTCTCAGCACCAGGCCGTTCTCTCCTCCCTCGGGCGCAGCGACCTCAGCGTCCACGACCTCCGCCGGCTCATCCAGCTGCAACAGGCAGGGGGGGCGGGGGCGAACGAGAGCGGAGGGGGGGAGCATGGGGTGATGGGCGGGGTGGGGGAGGGCGGCGAGGGGCTGGGGGTGGAGGGGGAAGTGGGGGAGTTTGTGGAGTACAGAGTGCGCAAGGTGGGGTGGGGGTTTTGGTGAATGCGTTTGAATTATTTTAAGTTGAATTGCATTGTTAAACATTTTACATTAGTTGTGAGAAGTTTCGTAACCTGTGCACAATGTAAATATATTTTCGCTTGAAATTTAAAAAAATCTTGTGTCAAATTATCTCAGCTACAAAATTCATTGGAGATATGAAGCAACAACATAAATTTTTACTAAGTTATCTTGAATCTGCTAATTGACTTTTTTGATCACAATCTTTTTGTCTTTATCTATATCTGTATGATGTCAGTGTTGTATTCAATCAAATATTGATCGATCGAAACGTTTGATGTTATCATAATTTTCTTCTTCTTTCTCCCAGATTATGGTCCTCTACGCGTGTCCATGTTAAATAAAACATCGATTGATCAATACGATCGATGCTTCTTTTTCTTCTTCTTCCTCCCAGATTCTCGTACTCTACGCCTCCATCCTCATCTACATTGTCGGCGTGCTGGGTAACACCCTTGCCCTCGCCGTCCTCTTGCGGCGGGGCATGCGGCGGACCTCGACCTACTCCTACCTGGCGGTCCTCACGGCGGCTGACACCCTCGTGCTGACCGTGGGCCTGCTGCTGCTCTGGGTCGCGGAGCTGACGGGGAGTGACGTGAGGGACAGGGCCGAGTGGACGTGCAAGCTGCTTAACGTGCTAGGCTACACAGTCAGCGACTACTCGGTCAGCGGCATGCACAATTCGAAAATGCAAATGAATGCTATTTATTGAACAATTAGAAAGTTAGGGTTAGTAGGTTGGGGGTATGTTTAGTTTAAAATCTATTAATAGCTATACCACTCTGTTCGTTTGATATTCAAAGCTCGCTAGCAGCATTGATAAGACAAATGTTGTGTAAAAATTGGCTGCCAGCAATAAGGATATTGTGAAGAATATAGGAGCCGTTTGTATATTATTTAATATATAACGCCAAAAATTAGAACGTTTTTCATCATCGTGACCATCCTTCGTCATAAAACTATTTTTTTAACTATCACATAAATTGAATTTCTGCAAAAAGTTGTTTGTCTGTCAAAAGACATTTTTGTTTTGGTTTGATCGAAATCCGGCTCAGAGGATGTAATATAACTGTGCGATACGTTAAAGGTACAATTGCATTATAACTTTTGAGGCAAAGATACGGCGAAACATTAAATTTTTGCGTCCATGTCATTTTGGCGAATTTGGCAAATTAATCAATTTTGCGAAAATCACACGCGCGAAAATAACTCTACATGAACCAATACTATAGTGTCAGTTCTCAAAACATGAAAATTAAATATGACCAAATTTCTAATTGGTTGATAACAGTGAAAATAACATGCAGCAAAAATATCATGTTCTCCGTGCTCGTGCGCCAGGTGTGGTTGATAGTGGCGGTGACGGCCGAGCGCTACGTGGCAGTCTGTCACCCCCTGCGCGCCTCGGCCGCGTGCCGCCGCTCGACGGCCCTGAGGATCATCATGGCCCTCCTGGGCGCGGGGCTGCTGCTCAACTCTCACTTCCTCTGGACGACTGAGATCAGGCGATACAGAAGGGCCGTGCAGTGCGGGGCGGCGGCGGGACACGAAAGATTGGTCGTAGAGGTCTGGGGGGCCTTTACAACTAACTTCTTTAATGATTGCTGCTCGCAGGTAGGCATGATCACAAGTTTTTCCAGTTCATGACAAAGTGTAGGTTCATGCTCTGCATAGCATTTCTATGAAATTCTGCGAAAAATTAACCATTTAAAATAATGTTATTCGGAAATAAATATTACAATTGAATTTGTTCATGAATTTACTAAACCTGAAAAACTCGCTGTCATTGAGTTCATTTTCTTTACATTCTGGACCGATATTTGAATTATGATACCGAGCGATATTATGATACTCAGATTAAAATATTTTGATCATGGTTATCTTCACAAGTACACCATTTTTGCATGGTGACATTGGCTGCTCTGCCATTATAGTCCTTGCTTATTTTTCGTACACGTTGTATCTGTATGTTCGCTTAAATTTTTTGAATATAATAAAATAAAATAAAAAATATAATAAAATAATATTATAATAATATGTAAAATAATATAATAAAATAATAATATAATAAAATAAAATAATAAAACAATTTTTTGGATATAATAAAAACGATATAATATCATAGGCAAAAATTTCATCTGCCGCCCAGGTGTGGCCATGGGTGGACGCGATGGTTTACTCCTTTGTTCCCTTCGTCTCCATTCTCGCCCTCAACGCGCTCATCGTCAGGCGGGTCGTCGCCGCTCGCCGGGCCAGGGGAGGTATGGTCCGGGGGGGCCGCTACCCCGCCGCAGCGACGGGGGGGTCACCGGGCAGGGCTGTGGGAGGGGAGGCGTCGATGCGCGATAGGAGATGTGTGCGGGATGCAGCTTGTGGTGTGACGTCATTGGATAGAAAGTGTGATATGACGTCATTGGATAAAACGTGCGGGGTGACGTCCTTGGGCAGAGCGTGTGGAATGACGTCATTGGATAGAGCGGCTGGGGTAACATCATCAAACAATGTATGTGGATCAACGCCGTGCGTTCATGCGTTTTGCGACGTCGCATCCCTGGATGAAGTTTTTGGAGTAAATTCGCTGGATGCTTCATACAGATTGCAATCTAATAGCTTGACGTCACGAGGTGTGACGTCACAGGGTGTGACGTCAAGTAAAAGGGCATTACGCGATGCATATTTTGGCTTAACATCATCCCCTCCCGCCGTCAATCAAGATTTTATTTTGTCTCTGCCCACAACGCCTCGTCACGTGATGCAGACTAAATCGTGTTCTCTGACGTCATGCGAAAAGCCCCTTGCGCTGACGTCACAAACTACCTCACCCCCGGCGAGCCCCGCGTGTTGCAGCAACTGCCATGCGGCGCTCAAGTATTCCGCCCCAAAACCACGCTTCTCTCGCTATAACCACGACAAACACGCAAAATCGTCATTGCGGGTAATTCCAAAGGGAATTAACCCCGGGGTAATCTCTAAGCAGATAACCGCGTCCCAAGCCAGCAGCGCCACTACCGAGAACAATATCAAGCTGAGCTTGATGCTCGTAACCATTTCATTGGCTTTTGTTGCCACCACGCTGCCCATGAACGTGATGATTATTGCGACCGCTTTTTGGCGCAGTCACGACGGGCACAACCTGGCGAGATATCGCCTTGCTAGAACCATTGCAGAACTTCTCATGTATTCCAACCACGCCATGAACTTCTTCCTTTACTGCGCCACAGGGCAGAAATTTCGCCAGCAGCTTATGACGATGTTTGGATGCGGCGCCGGAAGGGGCAAGGGGAGGGAGGGAGGGGATTGGCGAGGTGGGGACACTTCGATGGCGAATTGGAGTAGAAGGGGGAGGTGTTTGGAGGAAATTACGATGGGAGGTGAAAGGGGTGTGGGGAGTCGAAAGGGGGAAGGGAGTGTGGGGGGAGTAAGTGGGGGGGTAAATGAGAGGGAGGGGGCGAAGAGTGGTTACGCGGTGTTAGCAATGAAAAATGTTTAGTTAAATATAACCTCATATATAGGAATTTTATTTTATTTTTTTATGATTTCGTCGAAGTAGCGTATTCATTTTTAAAGCTCTGTTGCAGACTCTCAGTACTCTTTGGGATTGTATTAAACAATTTCAATAATGTAACGTATATTAGCTTCAAAGATGGTTTTTTAAATATTTTTTAATTTCTGCATCCCTAGTTTGTGAAATGATGTAGACAGATAATCAAGTTGCGGCCTATTCAGACAGTTGATGTATGCGAATTTTTTTGTGAAGTCAGCCTACTGCATAGTGCATACTGCATAGTGCATACTGCATAGTGCATACTCCCTAAACCTCTTTTATTGGTTTTATGACAATCGCGCCAGTTCTTGAATTACCAATAGGGCCCACTTTGCCTCGTCGTATTCGGACAAACGTTTAATTCGATCAATAAGCTTGTACGCGCCTCTGTTACAAAATGAATTGCTTGAAACAATGCGCAGTATGCTAAACACAAGCGTCGGCGACTGTTGTTGAGTAATTCGAATCCCATTGGGTCTCCTTGTAAGAAATAGCAGATACCAGATGTATTCTATTCGTCTAAATCATTATGTAGTGTAATGCAATAGCGGATGTCGCCATTGGCGAAGAATGCTGAATTCTGCCGCATCTGGCAAAAGCGCAAGGTCGATTTTCTCGCATTGCTGAAAAATCACCGCCGAGACTGTCAAGTACGCTGTCTCATTATTCGTTTACACGCAAATCGAAGGTGAAAAGTTGAAGAGATGACGCTAGTGAATAGACATTGCATCGTGATGCGATGAGTTCTTCAAAGTTTTGCCTTGAACGTGCTTGCAGCTTAGTACGAAACAATGGCTGTTTTATAAAACCAAATTTGAGGATGGGTTGCGAAAATAGGGGGTGAGGGCAACCGAACTGTGAACAGTCGCACTGAGTTTGCGACCATTCCTAAGCGCCACCAAACGGACGCTATAGGAATAGTTCGCAAAATCATTCGCTTCAATAACTTATTGATTTTGAGAGGTCTGAGCGAAACGATCAATCAGCCAACAGTATGATCTAATTAGGCAATAATGATTTAAGGACAAACTTGAGAAACTGACAAACTTGTCAGTAGATATTTGGGGCTTATAACCCTCTTGCTTGGCACAGCCACCACTGATGGGCTACGTTACCTTATTGTTTCAACTACTACGTTTAAAATTTAGTAGGCCTTACATGTAGCATCTCGGCACGTTCGCGAAGTTGACAACGGAAATGCATTAAGGGAGAAATGTAGGGCGACAATTGAGTCGGGGGTTTTAAGAGAATTCTGAAGACGTTTCGCGTTTTCCGGCAACGGTGCGTTAGTTATGGCGTGCTCCGCAAATTGGATGTCAAGCGACAAGCATACCCCGCCAATTTGATTCCAGCAGCTAATGGAAGCCAGCCGTTGTGCAAATTACGGTAACCGTGACTCCGTTTCATTCCAGACTTTAAGGAAGAATTCAATTGACGTAGCGAATTCGAACAGATGCGGATTTTATCAGTTTTAGCTAACGCCGGTAACGGAGTCGACTTCAAGCAAGTTTCAGTATGGCGCAAAGTGTACGGCACGCACTTAAGAGTCTACTGTTAGTACAACCTATAGCGTGTTTCGTATCCCACGGCGATCGCCGCAAACAGCGATTGAGTTACAGCTGTCATACCAATATCCAAAGCGCACGACAGCCTAGCGTCTAGTGGATTGCGTGTGGCTGTACACGTAGCTTTTAGCTTTTAGTTAAAGTTAATGAACAAATGAACAAGAGAACAGAGTGGCCTAACAGGCTGTATTGGACTTTGAGCGTGCGCGTCTGAGCACAAATGAGTCCGAGCGACTAACAGTCTATTATACCTACAAGTCCAGTCTGGCTGTAGGTCTAGCTGCTGTTGATTAGGTTTTTGGTCAGGCTGTCGTTGGTTTTGACTTTTGAATCGTAATTAGCTAACGCTGTATTAGCTTTCAGTGTCGGCATAGGCTAAATCACGCTGTTGTAGGCCTACAGTGCGTAGCGCTATTTTGTAAGCTCATGCAGACCTGACTGACAATATTAGTCATCAAGCCATACAATGTCACGTGACTTAACCCAAGCTCATTTAATATGCTTGTTTATTTGCTCAACTGGGTCATTAATGCGGACTACCTATCACGGCCCAATACGGGAAGCGAGTGACAGAACTTAAGGAATTTAGACTTAATTTCGTTATTGGGTAGAATCAGTGCCTGTTTACAGTGTTCTGTGTCCCAAAGAAATATGCTAAAAATTTATCAAAAGAATTCTTTCTTTACCAGGCATTGCTTTTCCACCAAATTTGTTACACAACTTTCGATCTATTAAGACAAACGGCTAAGTGTTCCCTCCTGACATTGTTTTAGTTGTTCAATAG
>JAQIWG010006546.1:0-13189 GCA_034695025.1 Chamaedrilus cognettii | reverse complement strand
CCCCCCCCCCCCCCCCCCCCACTCACAGCGGTTTCACAATTATTATTCGTCTCTGAAGTGGCGCTACAGCTGCATCGTATTCACTAACGTATAAGGAGATGGCCTGGATCCAAAATGTGGTGCTGCATGCCCTCCCCCCCCCCCAGTTTGAAAATCCTTGTTGCCGTCCAAATTGAGAGTTTCTCGGTAAGGGTGTAAGGGGGAGGGCGGGGAGGGGTGGATGCTGACGAAAACGTTTGCTGTCTCAATCTGCAGACTCATGAATCTGATTGACAAGCCGCGAGGAGGATGACTGGGCTGAGCAGTGAGTATGCCGATCGAACGTCATGTGGAGATTTTTTCAAAAAAATCTCTTAGCGCCTCCCACGCACAGCCCCCTGAAATTTTGTGTCCGGGGCTGCCCCCTTCCCCTCGGCAAGCCACTGCTCATATTACTGTGATGTATATGGGAGGATGAGAATGGCCATTTTATTCTCTTTATATTCATGAAGACGGATGGACGCTGCACCGATAGCTGTTTTATGCCCCGCCCGTGTTATTCCTCATGATATTCCACACACGAGAATAGCGGGCCATATAATATTAATATCGGTTACAAAGTAGGTCGTGTAGTTTTGGATTACAGGTCGGCCGCGGTGTAAAAAATATCTTCTAAGTGCTGCGGAGACGAAGGCAGCTGCTTAGACTGTATGGGCTGCAGGCGCAGCAGCTGCTGCTGCTGCTGGGCTGTTAGAACCAAGTCGTCCTGTCGTCACAAGATTCAGTGGAGGCGGTTAGTATTTTTGATTATGGGGTGAGAATGAAAGGATTCCTTTTGTGCCTTCTGGGCCGGTATACCATAGAGCGAAATGTGAAAGGAAGTTACGAAAAATGCAGTTAGAAATTATCTATCAATGCAGCCATCGGATGAAAAATGCCTTTTCACTTGAGAGACACCTGCTAGTAGCCTATTACACGTTACACCTACGCACGTACATTGTACAGCTATCGTCGCGGTACAGTCTATACTGCTGTATGCTATGTTATAACTGCAACGTAGAACGCAAATAATTATGGACACCATATGCATTTTATGCAGGATATGCACAGATCTTCGGTATTATATTCTATGTTCCATTCATGGGTTAACACGTCGGCTTTGGCGAGACTTTTCTTAAGAGGCGGGTCCACAATTTTTCTTCGCTGTTCATGTCGCATTGTAGGCCACTGGTCCAGGGCAATACTTCAGCACATCGTCCCATGTAGCCCCCTAGCTGCCCCCACTCCACGCCCGAGCCCTGACGTCATACAGAGCCCGTGAGCGGCACGCTGACCCCCGGGTCGGCCCGTCGCGCGGCCCGAGGGTCGACCCGTCGGTCGGGGTGGCCGTCCGTCGTTCAATCAGGCCTCGGAGGGACGATTTCTATGCGACGCGCATCGTGCGGCGCCGCGGCTCTGCGCGGGATAACCGTATAGAGCACGCACGCACGCACGGCTATAGCGCGTGATTAACGGCGCTGAGGACCACTCCGTGAGGGTGTGGGTTATAGTCTGTAGTCTATACTACATGTAGGGCCTATATAAGTCTAATGTACCCTGCTGGCCGGGGAACAAAGAATTGACTTGCAGCCCACAACTCCCTGGGCGAGTCGTAAAATGACTAAAGGAGGGGAAGTTGGGAACGGTTCTGTGGCGGCTCTCTCGCATAGAACCGGACTGTTTGCTTCTGCGCTACACACCGTCGCTAAACTGCAAAAAAACTAATAATTATGTGCAGCTTGTAGAACACAGCCCGCATGATTGTGTGATGTGTTGTACAATATATTCGGCTATGTTGTTGTTGAATTAAATGAAACAATGTCGCAGCAGAGGAACACTATAATCAAGTAGATCCATTAGGCAAAAGACTGTGTTCCCAAAATTATAACGAATAATTTGCTCAACTTACGCAGCAATGTTGTTATAATACTGCATGCCTACTCATTACTGCACACACAAGATGGTATAGCACAAGTTAAGCAGGTCACGACTTAAAGCAGGACGTCAATTAGTTTTGAAAGACAGCGGATTATAAGACATCGCCTTGAGCAGTCCTATGGAGATTCATGTACTGTAGCATTAGGTCTGTAATTAAATCACACGGGTTAAATCACAACGTGCGCTTCCCTCGTGAACCCAGTGTGTGAGCAGCCCGCTACAGACATTATACTATCATTTCAACAATGGTGAATTAATCAGCGATTCTGATGGCTGAAGTGTTGTTTACTAACACGCTATCGCCCTCAGATGTTATTTCTCGACCCAACCAGGTCTCCCAGCAACGCAGCCCTGATTGAGATCATCGATCATTTACTGTTAGCTGAGGTCTATTCGCACGCACGGCGCGGGACCTAATAAAAACTGCACTCTAACTCTGCAGCAGGCCCCTTGCAAGCTACACCAACCAAGCTGTACACAGTATAGCGTAGTGTTACACCTAGTCACGGAAAGGACTCATTCGTCACTCAGACTTCACACCGTGTAGTTGATGGACTCTCGGTCCTTTGATGGGTCCAACACAGAGACTGTCTTAATGATAGGAACAGCGCTCGCAAGTTATGCTGCCATAACGTGTCACAGCCTATACACAGCAGATGAATCAATAGACTAGATGTACATTTTGTTCAAAAGCAATGTTGTGTTTCCATTTTAACAAAACAGGATTGTCTGATTTAGGCCCAGAGGCCTAAATCATTCATTTGCCGACATCCGTTTGCCAAACACGATAATCATGTATTTCATCTGAACTCTGCAGCAGACTGGAATAAAAGAGAATAGGTCTGCAGCCCCGAGTTCCCTGAGCGAGTCGTAGAAATCAACTAAAGAATGCGATTATTTTGCCTGTATAGCCAACTAGCATTTTGCACTACACACGAGTCCCTAAACTCCCATAACGCCGCCAGTGTGTATTTCATCAACCAAACAAAATCCATATTTATGTTCCACGCCACACGACCCTCGGCCAATCCGTTTATCCGGCGTGTCCTACCAATTTCCGCCGGCTATAATTAGCGAGTTATTGTAGCTCGCATTATCGCTCATACAAGATGGCGGCTGCTCGCATTATCGCTCATTCAAGATGGCGATTATGCGGGCCGCTTGAGCCCTGACTTGTCACGCCGGCATGAGGACCAACAGTGGCGCCCTCGCTCGCTCATTTCATTACACAGTCCGTGCAGCTATCCTGGGCGAATCCGGCTTTTGATCTTCGGGGGGAGGGGGGGGGGATGAGGCACAGAATATAAGACAAAATCACTAGTAGCGGGAGTCTTCTCTGAGAAACTCACTTGCCCCCTAGATTTCTTATACGAAAAATTCGCAAGTAGAGGGGAGACGGTGACCTCTCTGTTAGTGAATTCAAGAAACTCACGAGAAGGGAGAGGGGTAGTCATGGAAACTAAAACGTCTTCAAACACTCAACAAGCGAGGAGGGGGTATAATTAGATCCATTTCCGGGTTTTGGACCTTAGGTTACTTAGCGACGAAATTAAAAAATCGCCTCTCTAAGCTACAGTGACGAGGGGCCATTTCTTACTTTTAACCAGGGTCAAATTAAGAAATGCGGGGAGCCACGAGCCCAGGCCCCCTCCTGCATCCTCCACAACAGGGAACGCGAGCGCGTTAAAAACTTGTGTGGAACAAGACGTGAGAAGCTTTGTAACAGCAGCCGTGTAAAATACGCTGTTAGTCACTGAGGAATAACAATATGACCTTCGCGCCGTGGGCGCCCGCAAGATTTGATCCAGGGGCGTGCAAAAGACACTTTTACAGTCTGGGGTGTGAAAGAGTCTCGAGCTGGAGGGGGAGGGGGAGGAGGGTGCTGACAGAACTTTTTAGCCTACCGGACCTACAAAGTTTTACCCGCTGTTTATCTCAGACCGTAACATAAGGGCCCTTGCTGTAATCCCCATGGGACCGCCAGTCCGCCACCTCACTTCGAAAGCAAAACTAGCAAAGTCTAGGGGTACTCAGGGGGATTCGAACGCTTTTCCAGGGGGGTGCAAGCTGCTTTTCCAGGGGGTTCACAGGGAGGTGCAAACGCTTTTCCTGGGGGTGCACATGCAGGGGGGTGCAAACGCTTTTCTAGGGGGCTGCAAGCTGCTCTTCCAGTGGGGTGCAACTGCACCCCCTTGCGTCAATATGCGGGCGCCCACGCTTCGCTCCACTTCTGATTACATTATATTTATTATGCGGGACGGTTATGATCTCATGTTTAATGGAAGTGACGGCGCTGATAAAGCATCTCCGTCAGATTGCAGGAGTAACGCGATTATTCAAAGTAGCGTTTGATAAAATCTGATCAACCCGGTAATATATTCTAGTTTAATATGTTGCGCTTTGAATACGGTAGTACCACATAGATTTTGTCGATGCAGTCATGCGCATTCGCTGCGTTTAAAATCAATAGGTCAATATAATTTTGCACGTAGTTAATATGTGTCTTTTATTCACACATACGTGCAGCAAACATAGGCACGTGTGCTAATAAGAATGAATATGGGCCTTGACTGAGAAAAAGGCTGTTCGTATAGTCGAGGCTATAGCATATGCAGGTGTCGTATCGCTTGCTTGGGGTATACAGAAAGGTGTTACATTTTTTTTTACCGCATAGGTAAAGAAAGTAATGTAACTCCTTTCTGATAATCGAGACTCAGTGATGACATGGCGTCAACAAGCACACTTACAAGTACACGCATAACTTGATCAGGAATTAATATTGCCTCTATCATGACAGTAGTAACAGTGAAGAATGTACTACAACCTGCACGCCTACTACCATGAAGCAGATGGCTCCGATATATTAACGTTAGACCTGTTAGCTCGCGCTCTCACTTTCATTTCTATACCAAATTGAGATTCAAGGCAAACAATAATAATCGTTTTCATTCGTTTGATGCCCTACTATATAAATTTCAATTCCAAGCCAAGGCTTTTGTCGCATTTCCGCTGCTATAAGCTCACCGGATTCAAACCGGATACCTCCGTGCGTAATTCTGCCGTGTGTAGCCTATGCATGTAGCTACTCCAGGTATCAAGGCTACAGCCCACCCACTAAATCCTCCTCATTCCGGATACGCGGCGAGAAAAAGCAATTGAAACCACGAACAGCGCAATTGAACAAATTATGGCGAACTTAGCTTTTAAATAGAGCCCTATAACCCGTGCGCCCCCGCATTAAAGCCTGTCTTATCCCTGATGTCAATAACCTATGCCAACAAACTAGGATCTAGGTAAAAACGTGTGGATCTGGCTACAATGTTGACTGGGTCGTGATTTGTAGTGAACAAGGAGAAGAACGTTGCTGTAGACGTGTTAAGCAGACAATCAGCGCACGACGCGGTGCATCAAAGACGTGCCATGTATCGCCTCGTGATTCGTCCGACTGGTCCGACTATCAGCGCAGTGGCTTCGGGTCTGAGCTCTATTATAGATGTAGGTCTGACCGCGGCTCTGCGGTTCTGATTATAGACACCCGCACAAATGTAGCCGAATATTGAGGTCTCCGATTGCGCGTCTAGACAATACGCTGCAGAATGCATACAAGTACATCTACTTAGCCCGCTTCGTTTCCTTCAGATTTATTTTCCGGGCATGCAGTTTTATGTTCGGGTCACCAATCAAAATGGAGTCTCGACATTTTCAAATGCGCTGTTAAATACTCATGTCGTATATTCGAAATGCATAGATAATGAAACGTGTCGCAATGTTAATTGTGTGACGTTGCGGTAGTCTATGCGAAAAACCGTGCTATAGATCAAAACACACTACGCGTACACGTTCTACGATGCACACTACATGCACGTAGACCCACTCGTACGTAAACGTACTTGTATTATAGTGCATCGTGCACGTAACTATGATATTACAGCCAACAGCATCGTGGCAGTTGACGCCGATCGTTTCGTTTTGCAACCTTAAGTTGCGTACAGTTGTAGGCTACAATACGACACCGTGAACAGGGCACTTCCAAAGACGTTAGCCGAAGGTATAAGGCTAACCGTAAAAGAATCCAGTAGCCCGCGTTGTCCGCATTCTGTAAATTGTATATTATTCTACGCTATTATGTGGAAAGTCAGTTAATCAGAAACTGAAGCATCTCCTAAATACACGCGTGACGTGTTGGAACACGAGACGCATCGCACACGTAGCGTGCATGTCGGCTTGCTTCACACCCACCCGCAGCGTAGTTGGCGCTGCCAGAGGACTAAGCCATGTTTTACATTTTCTGTCAAATTTGTTTGAATCCTGGCCTAACCTCCTAAATCTACATCTAACAACAACCGTGTTTAGGTTTAGAACAATTAGTATAGGTTTAGATTATTTGTATCCATAAGCCCAAGCCAAATCCTAATCTAACCGTAAAAGAATGAAATAAAAAGGCTGGATAAAGCTAAAAATAGCAATAGCCGCCAGCTGCGCTGCGCATTGCTGACGTCGATGTCAGGTTACAGCCCTGCAGTGGCTGACGCTGCAGGCTACATGACGTCGCGTGACGCTGTCATGACGCTGCCTGACACTGTTTGACGCTGCATGACGCTACATGACACTGTTTGACACTGCATTACGCTGCATGACACTACTTAACGCTGCCTGACGCTACATGACACTGTTTGACACTGCATTACGCTGCATGACACTACTTAACGCTGCCTGACGCTACATGACGCTACGTGACGCTACGTGACGCTGCGTGACGCTGCCTGATGCAGCGGATCGAGTCGTTTCTTTATTGAAGCCTCCGCACGCTGCAGCCCCCCCTCGCACCCGCGCTCTGCCACGTCCGCGTTCAATTTACAAGTGTAATGAATGGCAGCTCTATCTGTGCCGCCGAGCTGGGAGGCTGTGGAGAAGCTACATAGTATACAACAACAGTACATGTAGGGGGAAATGCTTAGTTGTTAGGGAGTTTTTTTAAGGGAGTTTTACTTCAAAGGACGGTTAGGGTAAACCCCATAATGACGAATTACAAGGCTGGTGAAACCGGCTCCAGCCTCCGCAAAGTGGGGAGGGGGGGGGGGGGGGGGGATAAAAACGAAAAAATCTTCATGGTAATAAAACTGAGGTGGCAACAAAATCAAAACGGGGGGCCAGGCTCCCCTATAGTTAGCGCCGAGCCAAATGGTTGAGTTCATTCGAGTACATGTTCAGAAACTCAGAAATACGTTGAATTAATTTAAAACCTTCTATCGCCTGTGGATTTACGGATTTAAAATCTGAATTCCAAGAGGTAGATAATTTTTGAGGATAATTTTGTTCAGTCGTTAGATTAAATTAAATCCATTCCTAAAAACAAAGTCAAGCTTTGCTCTTTGTCGAGGAAGAAGGAGGAAGAAGGGGAGCAGGGGGAAGGAGGGGGACCGTTCAATTAACAATGTATTGGCAGGGTATACAGCTATTTGTGATAAAACACATGCAACCGCTCTTCATGCAGCGAGACAGCTGGGCGTTGTATGGAGTAGGAGTGAAACATTACGCTGTGGAGTGAACAAATAAACATGGCTATTAGTGAGAAGCAGCAATGGGTCGTCGTAAGCGTAATGCTACGCCTATATTATGAGACTTCGATCAACGAAAACCTGTTACACGACCGCAGCAAGCGGTAGAGTAGCTTTGCTCTGAGTCAGGGAGTATTTTAAAGAAAACGAACAACTACGCCTGTGCGCGATTATGGGCGATCATACGGTTTACACCCTTACATGGAGATGATCAAAATGAATGACGGACACAGATTGTCACAGGCTCATAGACAGCGTCATCAGCCCGCTATTAGATGTATACGCTGCTGCGTTGCCAAATGTACGATAATAATGATTGTTCGATAATTTGCTTTCGTCACACCCCCCCCCCTTCCCTCCGCTTTGAAGTTTTCTTGTGTCGATGATGAAAAATGTCGTTTTTTGGCAGTTCTTGCGTAGTTTTCGGCGATATTTAGGCTTTCCTCGGAACGTACGAGTTGCGGCAAGGGACGATATTTGTACGATAATTTGCGGCACAAAACGACCATTTTCAGATAATTTTGTACGACGATTGAACTCTGGAAAATTGGCAACACCGATACGCTGTCGAATGCACAGACGAGGACACTTAAATAGATTTGACGGAGTTTATAAGCTGCGCGCATTGTTTGAAACTTTAAAGCCAAATTGATTGACATTATGCCGCAAATAATGAAGCAGCCTATTAAATCATTGGCACAAGTCAGGCAACAGTTCATCAATCACCATCAGTGACGTGAACGGCTCCGGTGCTTTAGTTTTTGGCGTGAATTATTGATCACAGCAGCGACTGTATAATTATAGCGTGAAGCGATGAAATGATAAGAAGATTTAAATGTGGGAAGGAGCGTGGTATGGTTGGCAGGCGAGACGAGGTAAACATCACTAACACTGAGTCAACAGCGCAGAGCAAGGCGGCTAGAAATTGGTTCAAAGGTGCGTTTAATTATACGAGGTTCCGTATATTCACTCTGCCGGTTCGCTGTTTTCGTTCTGAGTTGGTTGCGTTTCGAGCAACTAACAATTTGTGAGGCTGCCCGTGGCGAGGGGATGTTCTCGATGACGCTTACGGAACCCGAAACAGACCTTAAAATAAATGCCATTATTTTATTCCGGTAAACCAGGAAGCATTTTATTTCTCGCTCACAGGGATAATGAAGTCTAATGATGACGTAACTACAGACTGTCAGAATATTTAATTATTGATATGAAAACGCAAAATTGAAATATGTAAGCCTAAATCTAGCCGAAAATTAAATACCGTGGGGTTTGTGACGATTTGTTTCATTTATTTGAGAAAGTGAAGCCCATGCCCCCGCTGTAATACTGCTTCTCGCTTCTGGTTCTGGCAACTCGCGTTATCTAGGAATAAATATGCTCCTCTCTTTTCCATAATAACTCGCTCAACGCCCGCAGCGTCGAAAATTTGAAACGCTAAACTCGGGAGCGCCGGAAGCGATATGTTATCGTTGAAGGAAGTAGACCTACATAGGATGAGAGACTGGCGCGGCAGCATCATCACCAACCCCCCCCCCCCCCCCGTAGCTCCCCTGTGCCGTTGATTAGCCGCAGCTGTTGTAAACTTATTCTCGCCAATGTCCAACAGCTGTTCGCGGCGGCCAACTGGGAGGAAGTCTTCTCCGGCTCCGACCGCGGGTCCCGCGGCATTAAGCCGGGGCCAGGACCCCCGCCTAATGGGAGCGAGCTCGGCGGATTGCATGAGAAGAAAGCGAGCAACAATGCGAGTAATTGCCGCGTGTTTATTGGCGCAAAAATCTGTGGATCGGGCCGCGCAATGGTTAGTGTCACTTTGTAACTTTGCAGTACAGCCTTGAGGCAAAAACATCCTCTAAAGCGAAAGGGCGATTAATGAAGGAAAGACACGCGCGCATAATTACAGCGGCAAGAGAAACCATACGAATATTAGTTATGTACTGAAAGTTGAAATTTATTAAAGTAATCAAACATTTGAAACATTTGAAACATGAAACATTTCAACACCGAGGACTATCTAACCGACTGCTGTTTGACTTCTGGCCTAATGGAAAGGAACCTCCTGCTCGAGCAATTCGGAGAGGTTGATTAATGATCAATCTGTACTCAGGGCCAGGCTTCACGCTGACCCACCACAGGCTACCAGCTGCCGACAGTTGGCGGTACGTGGCATGCAGCAGCAGCAGCAGCAGCAGCAGCAGCAGCAGCAGCAGCAGCAGCAGCAGCAGCAGCAGCAGCCCCGTCTTGCCGCTTTGACGAAGGATCTATTACTCTGAGCCCCGGTCGCGTGCCAACGTCTCATGTCTAAGCTGCTAGACAGCCCGGTAAAGATCGACCAAGCGTGTGGAGTAGTTTATTGCCAAGTTCTGGTACCGGTAGACTGAGCACTGTTAATTATTAGGGCCCTAAACGGCGTCTTAGAACAGGTTATGATAGGCTATCATATCTTAGTACACTGACCATGCTCGCGCAACTTTAAGCTGGATTGTGACTAGTTGATATAGTGTTACGAATTATCAACGCGCGATAGATAACATTAAAGTGTAAAAACCTAACATCGATTTAGCGCGATAATTAATGAACTATTGAAAAAACTGTTGTTTGACGATTCCACAGAGTCGTGATAGCACGTCGAGTTGATCCTTCGCCTTGTAGCCGCCGCGCTGTACAGCAGGCTGCCTATAGAGTATAGACGACCCACGTAGCACGCGGCCTACTATACCAGAGGCCGAGACGCCATTGCAGCTAAATCGCGTGTGGATTCAATTTCCTGCGCGAAACGAGCGCCATTCTGGCGTTTTGCGCTGTTCGGCGAGAGGCGCCACTGGCGCGCTCAGGCTGAATTACAATTAGCAGGCGGCGCGGCGGCGCGCGATAGAGGGCGCTAAACTGGTGCGTGGGGGGAGGGGGGGGGCCGTGACGTGGCCAACCTTTCTCCGCTCATTGGAACAAACATTTTCAAAATACTGCACGCAAAACAGTTCGGTATCAAAGGCAGAGGCAGGACTGCCTCTTTACGTTCTTCTCCCATTACTCATTGGATCTCTAGAATTAAAAAAATCAGAGGTCTGCTAATTATTCCGACCGGAGCATCTATTCAAAGTGATCCAATGTAGGGAGGATCACCCCAACGGGAGGGGGATAGGAAGAGCGATTTAATGTCATAATGTGAAATTGAAGTCTCCTCCCTGAAATGAAAAGCCCATCCTTGAAATTAGAAATCAACAAACAAGAAACAAGAAAAACAAGTAGCCTACATTAAATAATGAAGTTTTTACAGACCCCCCCCCCTCCCCCCCCCCGGAGAGCGAGTTACTTTATTGGCGGTCCCTAACTAAATGTTTTTCACCCGCGGTCCCTCAACAGTGAAACTGCTCTGGTGCTTGTGTTGAGGCCTGCAGCAGGCCCGCAGGTCCCTATCACCAGTCGTGTCGACAGCAGCAGCTGCTGCGTGCTCCGTAGAGCGACGAGAGAGGGCGTGTAGCGTGCACAGCGTGGGAGAGAGACTGCTTCGTATACGGAGCAGCCTTCATTGAGAAACTCGCGTTTTACCCAAGTAGCTTATCATCTCACTAGGTTATTTTGTGGTCGGGATAGTAGGCTGCTTACCAGTATCTAGGCTATAGTTATAAACGAGGAATATAAAGTTAAGCTCTCATCCAATTATTGGATGAGAGCATAACTTTATATTCCTCGTTTTTAACTATAGCCTAGATAATATTTTAAATTATTTAAAATATCAGCGACTATATTCTGTGGGAATAGGGAAAGTTGCATATTATTGCATGAATTGATTGCGTGAATTGCATTGGTTGCATGAATTCTGTCGGTTTTAACTTTAAGAATTTATTCATCGAATAAGTGCAAGTGTGATAAACAATTAAAAGCGAAGTTAAATCTATCTGCCTATAACGACCAATGATCCGTTCATTTTGACCAGACAGATAATTATTTCAAACCTACCTCAGCAAATCGGGGAACAAAGAATAGACTTGCAGCCCAGAGCTCCCCGGGCGAGTCGTAAAAAGCGACTAGAGAGGGGAAGGCGGTTCTGAGGTGGCCCTCTTACTCAGAACCGGACCGTAATAGTCTTTGATACTACAGACGGTCCTTAAAATTCAACCCCTACCTGCATTATTTCCAAGCCTGCATTTTTTGTTTCAGATTCGATGGCCGTGTGCCTGTTTCTGACGCCGCCTGCAGTGGATAATCGTGCTACATCGTTCTTGGATCATTGTATCGCTTTGCGAGCGCAATAATCATTAGTCCGTTACGAGAATTTCTCGAAAGTGATAATAATTATACAATACCACGTAAATCTAGTTCTCATATCCACACTGGCAATAGTTATGTTAACTGGTGAAAAATGTCGACCCGTCAAATGAAGTACAGGAATATCGCCGTCACGTGACCCAAACGATGACGTCATGCCGCTAGTCCCAATGACCCGAGGACAATGCGCTCCCTGTCGATAATTCTCGAAGGAGTCGTCTGGTTTATTTTCGTTGCAGGTTGGTGAGATTTCACGTTCTTTCTGTGTGGTTAGAATAATAAATAATTGTAACGTTTTCAGCATATTTTGGCGATTTTGATTTCTATTGCTTCCAGGGCTCTGCGTTCCAGGGCTCGGGGTTCGAGGGGCATGGGCTCGGCGTCCTTACCATGGGTCCCCACACCCCCCCTCCCCGCTTATTGGTTCCTCCTCCTTAATTTTATTTCTAAGTACAAATTCCAAGTTGTACTCGAATCGTCGCAAAAAAAAATCGTACAAACACCATGTCAAGAGCACGCATGTCCAAGATACTCCATAGCCTACATTTGCATGTATGGCCTATCATGTACGTGTATGTATATGTACATGACTTTCTACACAATGTCATGGACTCTGTGGTCTACTTTCGCACACGTTGCAAATATTGTAAAAGAAACGCAAGCGCCAATCTTTTTTTATGGATTGATCTTCTTCTTAAGTTCCAAACACGATTAGACTGTCGTTGCTTTATGACGCTCAAAGCACTCCCTGCATACTAGTCGAACGGTTAAAGTTTGAGGTGTAGCTGTTACAAGCGATGCTTGCTTCATAAACATGCGTGAGCCTTGGTCGCCTCGGTGCGAGCTTCAGGGCACCATCCTATAAATTACAGCGGCCACGACTGTTCGTTAATTTGTTCATGTAATAAAGTGGAGATAATAGCAGATTCCTCCCCGTGCAGCCATGCTTGGCTTGGCCGACATGTAGAAGCAGCGTAAGCGCAAATATTTGCTAGGAAAAATAGTCATATGAATTTATCTTGCCATAAAACAAAGGCAAATAACGTATATAATATGCATATCGCAACTTGTATATTCGGGGCAGCGAAATATACGAGAAATATAGCCTAGGAGAAATGTGCGCCGGATTCATACATATAAATTCTAAGCGTGCATTTTTATTCACTTTGTTTCATTGACTTGATCGTAGTGCGGTAGGCCTATATAAACCTTTTATTCGCCACTGGGGCAGTTTACACAAACAAAATACAACAGTATCAGCAGAACAAGCAACTAAACCAATAGCCGTAACCGTTAGACACTTATATAAGCAGTGACAAGCATGTAATAGGAGATAACAAAATACTTCGGATTGCAACAATTTGATCATTTTTGCTACAAAATCATTATTCAGCACTTTAATTATCAAA
>JAQIWG010006545.1:0-13190 GCA_034695025.1 Chamaedrilus cognettii | reverse complement strand
ATAATATAAACTTTCTGAGTGGGGGAGGAAATAAATGCTCTTGCATGAATAACGCGGCCAGTGATACGGATATGCCTGCATGCTATATATGCCTGCATGCTATATATGCCTGCATACTATATATGCCTGCGTGCTGCATATGCCTGCATGCTATATATGCCTGCATGCTATATATGCCTGCATGCTATATTTGCCTGCATGCTATATATGCCTGCATGCTATATATGCCTGCATGCTATATATGCCTGCATGCACTGTCCACTACTATGCCCCTTGCTCTTTAACTTCAACTTCTTTACTGCACTCCACCCTAATGGATGATTATTTGCCGGGCTGACGAATTTAAACCATCTGTGCCAAAGGTGCACGAAATGATTAAAAAAGCTTTGCCGCGGCCGAGATTCGAACCGCGAAGCGCTATCTAGCCCGTTATCCAAGCTCCGCGACTTAGACCACTCGGCCAAAACGCTTCGCTCTTGCCTACTATGAAGAAACTGCGAGAGGATTGCGGCGAAGGAATGGAAACCGCGAAGAAATTGCAAATAGCTGTTTTGACTTGACGTCCTGTAATTTCGTGAATAGAATTGCAATTTGTTTACCGGTCTCGCATTATTCAATTTGTGCGTAGCAATGCGGAGTTTCGATAATCAACGATAAGATTTTCCATCGATGTTCTTAGGAGTTTCTTTACATAAGACTTAGATTGTCATAAGATCTTTTCATGAATGAAACCTTAGTTCTTGCTCTGTAATCTTTCTGTTGTTTATAGTTTCTGCTGTCATTTTAATGAAAGTTTTCGTTTGACAGTTGCATTTTTATTTGAGTTTTTGCTTAGTTTTAACTGAATTTTAGTTTCTGTTTTCGTTTTTGATAACAAAACAACACTGCATTAGTTTTCGGGTCGGACAGAGCGCAGATGGGTGCAGGCTGCCGGTAAAGAAATCTATAGTCAATGAGTCAGTCCAGGTGTTTTATTCGTTTGCAGCAATAAGAGCCAGCACGGTGTCCTGTTACGTGGCCAATGGCGCGATTGCGAGCGACTGCTACTACTGCATGGTATGGGCTCAGTACTTGCAATTTCACATTTGCAATAAACAATAAAATTAACCTAAGTAAGGAAGCTATGGGATTGAGACGTAAAGATGCGATGGATAGGATAAAGTGGACAGCGAGTGACCATGACTGCAAATGGTTTTTCACGCGCGTAAGTCGAGAACGCGGCCACAAGACGTGAGTGTGTGTGTGTGATTAATCTAATTAACGAGACTAGCAGCCCCATCCCGTGCTCCGCAAATCTTTCTCCCAGAGCCCATAAGACCCGTAGCCCTTTTATAGGAGTCCCTCTAGGACCCATAGCGAAAATCTTTTATTGCCCCAGTGAACGACATTCTTTTATTCTCTTGCGACATGTTATGTTGTGAGGCTGGAGCCTCATTTACGTAAATTTCTTAAGACTTTCTGAAATTTTATGGTAACTGAAATTTACAACAAATAAAATCCAATCGCCGACCGCTGTGACGTCACCTTTCGGTTCGCACACGACCGAGCGGAGTTTCCAATAAAAAAGATAAGATTTTCATAAGATTCTCTAAAGAAAATCTTAAAATTAAAATTGTCACAAGATCCTTTCCTGAATGAGGCCCCAGGTCTCTAAAGGCCACGTCATTGATCCTGAAAACAATGTAAATTCCCAACGCAATCGAGGTGAATGCGTAGCCCATGCAGCGAAGCATTGCCACAAACCCAGCCACTCACACCACGCCCACAAAAGGCCGTGACAAATAGACCACGCCCAATGAACTTTCATTTCATCCTTTATGTTATGATAATGGAATTGATCCAGAGTTACAAGGGGAAAATAATTAATTAATGTGGATGAAGGGGGGGGGACTTGGCCCTCAGGCCAAACCAATTACCAACCGTCAACAGTTTACTGACAGGGTCATGACCCTTTCACATCCAATCACAATAATTAGCAACTATACCTGTAATACAAATCAACTTTCATTTTTAGCAAAAAATGCTTCTTTCTGCTGTATTGTGCAGCTAATGCATGCGCATTCTAGGCGTGTAATTCTGTGGGTCAACTGTGTGCAGAACACGACGTATACAGTCGGCAGTATGACAATATCGACAGTCAAGACGTGCACATCCATGTGCACGCCTGCCCGTAGCTTCACACCAGCTAACCAGACCTGGGCGGAGGTGTCCTGCTGCAACACCAATCTCTGCAACGGTCCACCAGTCACGGGTCCCTACAACGGCCTGCCTCCACCTCCGACATGTACGTGCCTAGACTTCAAACTACAGCATTTACTAACTACTGCAGCGTAAACTAACTAAAAAACTAACAAACCTCCTTTTCTATCGTCTAATCTGATAATGTCCATGTGCCCTGATCAGGACTGGTGGAGCTGAGTTTTTTATGGCTGGATACCCATCCTGACGCCAACCAAATAAATAATTATCTGGCACGAGGTTAGCAGCTAGCGACATTTGTGTGTTTAACAGCCCTGGGTCTATGGAAAACCTGTAACTGTATTCACGGTATAGTGTTGTAACATTACATTTATTTAGAAAGCGTTAGATAAAGTGGTTTGTCCTATCTTTCGTGCGGAAGCTCTTTGGATAGACCCAGAGGTAGGCCTAGCGGCGGCGGTGAATACGGCTGACGGGGAAGACTGCCGTAACTTTCGGGGAAGCTTACTGTATGTATGTATGTATATTGCACTTGTAACGCACCAAAAATATGTCCTGCAAACGGAGATGGAAAAACATCATTTGCTTGAATCGTAGGTGCGGAAGAAGTGCAGCAGACTACATACAAAAAGTGGATTTGAAAAAATTAGTTTTAAGCCTGGATTTAAAGGAGAAGAGGGACTTAGCCGACCTGATGTCCTCCGGTAGATGGTTCCACACGGCCTCGGACGCGCTGGTGAAGGTCCGTTGTCCGGCGGTGGACTTGATTCCGGTCGGGATGGTGAGTCGGTGTTTCGTTGCTGACCGGAGGCCCGGTTTGCCCGGGATGTGCCGCAGCCCTCTGATGTTAAAGTTACTGGCTTTGACAACGCACTGCACATGCTGGTCAAAGGCCAGGCTTTGATCGAGTGTCACTCCGAGGCTCTTCTGGAGCCTCGGAGTGACTTCAGGAGCCTACTGGAAACTGTAACGGGGAGGGCGGTTAGTAACTAGGTTTTGTGACTGTGTTTGTGTAATGACTTTACTAGTTGTTGAGCATCTATTCTATTTCTGATTCTATTTGCTTGTTCCATAATTGTTCCGATGTGTATCTAGCTTATTCTTCTATTTCTTTATTAAATTTCCTATATTTAATTTTGAACTCCTGTTCGTTGAATTCGTTGAAGTAAAAGTGTATAAAATTCTGATTCACAGTCAATAAGATGTAAAATGGGAGTAGTTGCTCTGAATGCATGGTCACAGCTAGTCTCAACGCGGTATTAGGCTATGTCACGGACTGTGTATTGTAGTCTTTGTGCTATCCACGGTCTCTAAACTACACAAAACCCAAAAAACAAAACCAGTTTTTAATTTCTGCAGCCGCCGCTGGGTGTCCCTATTATTGATTGGTCTGTGGATGCGACAGATTACGACTACTGCCAGTCACGTCCATGTCAGAACGGCGGGTCGTGCTGGAGCACGGGGTCGGGACACTCCTGCGCCTGCCAGCCCAACTACCAGGGCATCAACTGTGAGACGGGTGAGACGCTGAAACTTGCTAAAAAAGAACTGGGGCCAGTTTCTCAAAATATCTTAGGCAAATTTCAGCCTTAAGATGTTCTTGCGATAATCTTAAGCAAATTTTATCGCTTTTTATTGGAAACTCTGCACTGCTACGCGCCCTAAACTAAATGATGGCGTCATGGCTGTCGGCGAATTGATTTCATTTTTTTCAAATCTGATTTAGGATTAAGTTCAGGTGTAAAGATTGGTAGGTTTTGAGAAACAGGCCCCTGGACATTGCAGTTTGTCCGAGGCTCGTGGGCCCACTGATCAGCCGGTTTGCCGCCTGATGTATTATATGCTTTCAGTGCAGGGGCCTGCTTCTCAAAACTTCCGTAACTTTAAGCCTAAACTTAGTCCTAAATTGGATTGGAAATTTTTTTTTATCCATTCGTCGACTGCCATGACGTCATCATTTGCTAAGATATTTAGAGAAACAAGCCCCAAGGGCCTCATTTATGTACATTTTTTAAGATTTTCGTAAATTTTATCCTAAATTAAATTTAAAACAAATAAAATCCAATCGCCGATCGCTGGGCGTCATCATTCGGTTGGCGAGCGACTGTGCGGAGTTTCCAATACAAAAGATAAGATTTTTATAAGATTCTCTTAATACAATCTTAAGATGAAGATTGTCATAAGATTGCTTCCTGAATGAGGCCCCAGGTCTACGCTGTCAAGCATCAGCGAATTGAAGCTATTAGCTACAGATTAAATGACTCGTTAAAGCCTCCATCTTTCGACTTGGTTTTACCAAGTCAAAAGATGGAGTCTTTAACGAGTCACTTATGCGCCGTTGATATATATTATGATGTACAGGGGCCACATTCACACGCATCCCGTACATGTTTTCTTATGTTTTCCCGTGAAACATTTAAACAAAATTAAAATCCGATTGCCAGACGCAGTGACATCAACATTGATTTGTGCATGGTGGTGCGGATTTTTAATTTCGAATCTTCATCTGTTTTGCGTAACGAGTAACATTGAGATGCTTAAGCATGCACGTTTTAGGCTTGTAATTCTGTTGTCAATCCTCGTGTTCTATTTTTGTTTGGCAGCAATACCAGGCAGCACGGTCTCCTGTCAGCTGGTCGATGGTGCGACTGCAAGCGGCTGCAACTACTGCAAGGTATGGGCTAACCGTTTCCAATTTCACATTTGTTATCATCCTTTCTTGCTCTCGTCATCATCCATTTACGTTTTACGTCCACTTTTCCGTGCTTGCACAGGTTGGACGCTTCTTCCCTTCTATGACAATGCTAATAGATCCTCAGTTTTTTTATGTTTTCACGACCTTTCATGATCTTCACGCTTATACGTATTGTATTATTTATATATGTGTAGAACACGACGTATTCGGTAGAGGGTATGATAATAACGACGGCCAGGGCGTGTGCGAATGTATGCACCCCTGCCCAAAGCTTCACATCGGCGAACAGGACTTGGGTCAACGTGACCTGCTGCAGCACGAATTTCTGCAACGTACCCGCCGTGGGTCCTCACAACGGCCTCCCTCCACCTCCAGGACGTGCGTGTCTGCTGGGGCCTGTTTCACAAAACTTCTCTAACTTTGAGCCTAAACTTAATCCTAAATCAGATCTGAAAGATATTTAAATCCATTCGCCGACTGCCGTGACGTCATTATTTGGTAGCGCGCTTGGCAGTGCTGAGTTTTCAATAACAAACTATAACATTGTCCTAAGATTTTCTTAAGAAATTCTTAAGACTAAAATTTGCTAAGATATTCTGAGAAACAGGCCCCTGATCATCATTTTGCAAGTTTTATTTACTCTAAATGCCTTCTTTTCATGTATATCATCATCATCATCATCATCATCATCGTCATTATTTCCATTTTCTAACTTCCATTTTTTAAAGAGCAGGTAGGCCCTTTAAACTAGGCTAGGGCAAAGGTCAGTGGCGTCCCATGGTTCCAGCCAAAGGTCGGGCCAGGCCAAGACAGCCTTCTGACAAGGTTGGGAGAGGGAGGGGTGCTGACAGAATTTTTATCGTCAAGGTCAGGCCACTACTATATATCAACAAGCTGAAGGTCGGGCCACTTCAACTTTTTTAGGTCGGCCAGGTAGGGCCACTAATGCTTAATGGTAGGGCCACCTTTCCAAGGGTCAGGCCAAGGCCTGACTTTCCCCACTTGACAGGACGCCCCTGGCAAAGGTAGAGGTGGGACAAAGGTATGTTTAAAAAATCTACTCTAAGATACCAAGTATTGCCACCGGATGGTAACGCAACGTCATTGACTAGTTTTTTTTAATATTTAGAAATCTTTTAATCGACACAAGAGCGGAACACAATGAAACAAACGTAAATCAACAACATACAAAGGACTGTAAAATGGAAAAAAAGGACCCAGCCAAAACTGTGACGTTTTCTGTTTGCAGCAAACCAGAACACAATCATGTGCTACCTGACCAACGGTACCATTGCGAGTGGCTGTCATTCCTGCGTGGTAAGGCCTCCTTTCCACGATGCATTGGTGTTGTGTAAGATGACAATATTTGACTAGTGCATATTCTACACGGTGATTCTGAAAAACGGGAACCAGTAGAATGATCATTATAACTCAACCGATTGCCAATCGATTTACATGAAACTTGAAGCAATAATACCGGAGAGACTTGCGATTATAATGAATTCATAGTTTGTGTTTATGAACGGTCCACCATTAGCTGCTACACACGCACGAAGACAGCCACACCATTGTTTGCTTGACGCGTCAATGGCGCGCGGCTAGTCCAGCTTTTTCCACTCATCCACGATGCCCTGCTATGATTGAAAGCAAACTGTAAGGAAATCAAGATAAATATTTAACAAACAACGGTACAACACCAAAGGCCTACGACGTTAAAAGTTTCATTTAAATCGATTGGCAATTGGTCGTTTGCCAATCGATTTACATTAAACTTTTAACGTCGTAGGCCTTTGGTTGTTTGCCCCTGTTCCTTATTGGTTTGAAAACGCATTTTTTCCCACCATAAATAAAAAAAATTCCCGACGGACACACGAAAAAATCTGACCCGGCTATTCGGCACCCTTTCTCCCACCCTGCCGTCTTGGGTTTTTATCAATCGCTTGATAGATGCCTATGGCGAAGGGAGGTCCCCGATGACATCACTAGATGCCGAAACGGACTCTAAGCCCATTATTATTATTATTATTATTAGTTATAATGATCATTCTACTGGTTTCCATTTTTCTGGATCACCGTGTATTATGTCTGCATAGTCGTCGATTACGACAGTGAACGGGGTCGCCATATTCTCGAGCAAGGCGTGCGGCTACATGTGTTCCAACGTCGGATCCATGACGTCACCGCCCTACAATGGAGTAGCCATCGCATGCTGCTACACTAGTCTGTGCAATGGAGGCCCAACTGGTGTCGCCCCTCTCCCTCCAGTTACAAGTGAGTATCCTTTTTTTCAAGTTTATTGTTTCAAATAATAAAATTTTTGTCATCAGAGAGCACTGTATACAGACAAATGGTGAAAAATAAAAGGAAGCTCAATTATAGGATTGCCCAAGGCTCCCTATGCACTGCAGATGACTGCTGATGCTCCGGTCCAAACAATGCTATTTCAGTCTTTACAAAGATAATTAATAATAATAATAATTAATAATAATTTTTTGGACAATTTTTTAGAGCGCCGTGACATAACCGAAGTCATCACAAGGGCGCTGCACACAACCAATATTACAACAGTCAGAAAAATTGCGGTTTGACAATACTCATACACACGAAAGAAGACCATATCCCTCCAAAGAACAACAGTTTCAATAAAAACCTGCTATCCAGCCAAATTGATTACAAATATTATCTGGTAAAGAGTTCAGTTTTGAGTCTCTCCGTGAATAGGAGGCCAGGGAGGGGGGGGGGGGGCTGTCTCGACGTGTAGCGGCAGACTGTTCCAGGCCTGCATTGCACGCATAAGCAGTCGCAGTGAGCATTAGTATTGTGATGTAATAATGAGCCCGGGCCTTCTTTATATAAGCCTAGTCTGCTTTGAATAAATAATTAAATAAATGCAAATCGTATATAGGTCACCATTTAGGTAGGTCACCAAAGTTTCAATTTTGCTTTTAATTCTATTCACAGCATTTTGGCTGTATTGATTACGCGCTATTTCATGAACACAAATATAACTTCTGTATAAGCACCATTGAAGGCTCACTGTGTTATACTTGTACAATCAAATGTACTATACGCAACATGTACAATAAATTCATACTGCAAAATGTAAATACATGCAACCATTTTGATTTAAGAGTTCTTCTGCAGAACAATTCTTACTTGTTTCAACTTCAGATATCTATTTTGTTTCATGTATACGATACTCTTTCTGAAATTACTTCGATAACTCTAGATATTTACTTCCTCTTGTTTGATTTTTTGTTTTACTGACAGATTTTTCCTTCATGTCGCACCATATTGTTCAGCAATCCCGATTTACTGCTGCATGCTCTTCATTGCCGTGTACCTTAAAATTGTCTTCAAAATGGCCCTGATAGTTGTTCCCTTGATAGTGACCAGCGTCAAAAATCTCTTTGCAGTATGCTAATCAACATTGTTCCCTAATTCACTTATTTGGATAAACCGGTCATCGCCGTGAGTTCCATAACCTCTAATATACTTATGTTTACTCTCATCACTATATCAATCTTTGAACGCTGGCTACGATCAATATCACTGTATATTGATATCATTGTATCATCTTATATTTAGAGCTCTTTGCTTACTTTACTTTCTCAAACATCACTCTTTCAAATTCAAACTTTTTCTTCAAATGTTGATTCTAATCCCTCCGGTTTCTTTACCGTGACAGAATCTCTCGATCAAAATATTTTTTTTAAAGAATATTAATTTAGCCCCAAGGTACAGTCTCTTGAAATGCATTCGGCTTAACTCAGGCACGCCTTCTAAGAATGGTAACATAAACATTTCATATGTTGCTAACCATATAGTCATTTCTTCAAAAAGTTTCAAATTGTTGTGCATTGTGCACACATATTAGATCTGCTAATAACTGTTTACTTCAACAAATATCTGAAGTTGAATAGTTTGCGAAATAATCAAAGTAATCGAAATACTCGAAGTAATCTACATACGAATTGATTAAGCACCTTCTATTGTGTTTAGCATGAAAACACATATAACCGAGAGATAAACGTCTTTAAATCTTTAGCCTTTGACTTGTCACTGAAAAGAATAGGCTATCTAAATTTGTTTATGTTGTTTTCAGCAGTCTGCTGTGTAGCTCCGATTACAATTTACGTACTACAGAACAATGCATTTGATTTAAAACTTCACTGCAATTACTGTACACAAGACAGGGTGCCATACAATATTGATCCAGTTTTCTCGTTCACATTGTTACTTCGATGACATCTCTAGAGTATATATATATTTCACTTATTTTTCTCGTCGCCGCCACTGTGCAGAGCTTAATTTTCTGCCGGTTGTTCAGCTTCCGGTGCAGAAGCTGCGGTCCCCTAATGGGTCGTGTAGTGACGTGGCGCCGATGTCTCAGCATCGAGCATTGGTCGACGATGATGCATGAACGCATCATCTGTCGAGAACTCGAGATGTCATCTCAGTGTCAGTGTGCACGTTCCCCTCGACGCCAATTATAGAGCACGCGTTGTAGCTTCATGCAACACAAAGCACAAACTTGTCAAATTGAACATGAACTGAAAAATAATGCATTTACGATGTACTCTACAATCTACATACAATCCAACAATACTATTACGTTACTATTATGTGAAAAATCTTATATAACTCAATAATGCATTTGCTTGGCTATATAATAGGCTTAATATGCAATGCCTTATAAACTCTTAAATGTCACCAACGTTATAATGTAGACCTTAATTTGGGTCTTTCAAATATTCAGTCGCTTCAATATAATACTTGTCATGTATTTCTTCAATGCACTGAATGTGTGTGTGGTTCTCATTTACTTCTTAATACTGAGGTAGGCCTAATATGGAAGTGGTCGGGGCACTCAATATTCTGACTAAATGACGCTGTAAATCATTGAATATAACCTGTTTCGAGCACAAAATTTCTTGAAATTTACATTAAAAATTTGTAAGTAATGTCCCTGAACAATACTCCCAAGACAGTAACCAGAATCGTCAACAGCATGTTAATCAACATTACTTCTTCTTTACTTCTTCTATACTTCTTCTATACTTCACTTGCATAAACCGGTCATTGCCGCGAGTTTCAAAACTTCTAATACACTTCTTAAATCATGTTTATTCTCATCAATGTATAAATCTTCTAGCGCTGGTTTCCATCAATATCAAATTTTCTCTCATGTATTCTCTGATTGTATGTTTCATCTTCTTCTTCTCTGTCACATCTCATTCAATTTCATTCAGTAATTAAAATTAAAATATCAATTATTCTTCAATGAAATAATATATTTCACCCAAGGTACTTTCTTTTCAAATACATGCTCTTCAACACAGGATACTAATATAATCATAATGACATGAATATTCATGATCCACTGTTAGTCTCTATATACTGCATGTAATCTAGCAGAACAGTCTCAATTTGCTTCTCAAATCTCAAATATCAAATCGGTTCTCAAAATCTAGGCCTACTTTCTTTTTGCATGTACTATGTACTATGTATTATATATAGTCGCCTTTTGCTGCCAGTCAGTCACTGCATTATTTTTAGTTTTAAACCCGCCTTAAAAGATCTACTACTTCCGTGTATCTAGTTTAAAGTTGATGGTTACAACCTATACAATCATTTTTCTTGCTTTAAACTAAAAGAAAACACAACACAGTCATAGACCTTCAACAACGGATGTTACGATGCAGTGTGCTTCCGTGCGGTGTCTTCAACTTGAACCGTGTACTCTTACACGTTCTATAGACTTACGGAATTCTCAGTATAATCCGTGATATTTCTGTAGCGCGCTTACTATTTCTAGCTGGTTCTCCCGCACACCGTGTACTTTTACACCTGCCCCTTTTGTGCAACGATATCATCGAAGACTAACGGTTATCGGCACCATAATCAAATTAGACTAATGAATGACACTTTCGGTCAGCTAGTATCCGATCACATGGGCCCTTAATAGCTCCATGTCTTTCTTCTCTCACGGATATCTTCACTTTATTAACGTCAACTTGTTTGACTTCACAACTCACTTCCGTACTCCGTACTGCGTACTACTAACTAACTACACCCGCACAGTCACGCTCGTATCCAACCTTGCTGACATGTCTGTGAACTGTACTGCACTCTCTTTCATTTAAATCGACAAAAATTATGGCTTTAACTTGTCGCAAAAATATTCTGTTGAAACCCAAGTGACTGACTGATGATCATTTGTCTAAAATATTATGAAGATATCTCGCGTTGTGTTGCTTCAACCGCTTCAAACTACAAACACACTATTTAAGATTTATTATGCTAAAATACATTAGGTGATTATGTAACCTTCATAATGAGCAAAATGCTTCGACCCCCAAGCCTAGTGCAAACGTCAGATTTGCAGAAGAGATACAATGACACGACTAACTGATTATCGGTTCTTTGACGCGACAAATCGTGCTCTATCGGAATTAATTACGAATAGCAGCTTCACGGAATCAGTAGTCTCATCTCTACCCAACTGTCCTCGTTTAGTTAGAGTGTTCAGGTGAGCTCTTCTCATTTCTCGGTGTGACCAGTGCACCGGCATGCACTGAATGTCAAGGTTCTACACATTAATACTCTTCTGGCGTCGATACAACACGTCATCGGTTACTTCTAGGCTTTCTTTACTAACCATGACCACCAGAAATAGGCCGCTCTTTATTCAGCTGAAGGTTACATTAAAACCTAATTTGCAATAAATGTTATGCAAAATTCTGAAATACTGCTCTGTCCAGCCCAAGTACAAAACCGGAAGTCAGTAGAGCGTACCCAGCAAAATTGATAACTGAATTTTGCCCGATCAAAATAAGTTTCCAAACCTCCATTCTGCCCGTGAAAAACAGAAAAGCGCGGGATCGAGTCTGAATGCTGGAAAAATCATATAATGATCAAAACTTTCCGTCGCCAGCAACGGATCCCAAATAGTTATTATGTTCTTCCCTGGTTGATTTACTTGCAGCCAACTGCTCTGTACGTTATACACACTTTGTAATTTTCTTTACTCATGTATCTATTTGCCCTCTACACGTTCGATGCAGTTATACATTCATTATTATCTTTTGTTCTATTCAAAAACTAGCATGCCTTACATCTGTGCGGGTGGCTGGGAGGGGTTGGTGGAGGCTCGTAGGTCTATGCGGCACTAAAATAAACATTGTCGATCAAACATAGTTGGCTTGATCGAGTTGTTTCCACAATCCTGATGATGAGCATAATAATGTCAGTACAGTTTCATGCTTCAATGATCGGATTAACTTTCTATAAAAACCTTCACATTGCTACAAGGTTCGCATGAAATATTATCATAATAATTATAATCAAACATTCCTTGCTATCTTCTAACTCGTGCAGCACATTGTGCTATTTTAGGTCTACTGTATGGTACTGCTGGCTGATGGTACTGCATGTAAAATTTTCTGTGTGACTCATGTCAAGTAACGTTTAGTATAATAGTTCTTATGACTATTCCGCTCATAAGGTTTCTTTTTGAACTACTCGACTCCCTCAATTATTATTAAGCGCGCTGTGCGTGGCACAGGCTGCAGCACACGCCAGTCTCACAATTGCCTCCACGATGACAATTGTTTTCATATATCAGCTGATCAGGCCGATTCCAATGCATTGGAGTGAATAATTACAAAGACGCCTGCGATCGTGCTCTGTGCTGGACTGTAGCTATCATGTTTCTGAATAATGTAACTTCTGTGCCATTAATCATTGCTATGCTGTCTATCGGTCAAACACGCTAAAAATCAGTCAAAACTTATAATGAAATCCAAATTAGTGTGCCATATGTATTGCATATGTTTATCACTCTCTCATGTTTAATTTTTATGCTGCTGTCATGTACATGTACATTGTACACCGTTACACATTACACAGTTACACATCATATAAATCTGGTAAAAAATCTGGTAAATCTGGTATAGGCTCTATAATGATAACAAGCATTGTGTATCTCGTCTATATTTAATTTCATATACAGATCTAGCGCTTTCAAACAAGGCTACATTCTATCATAATGAATCTCTAACAATGATTACATTGCATGTTTCACGATTAGATATAAACATGTCATCCTACTTTTTAAAACACATATTTACAGATGACACCGGCTATAGGCCTTGTACTCAACGTTCAATTTCTCCTCGAGCTCCATTTTGTTTGAAGTCGGCAGGCGTCACGGTTTATTGCAGTCTGACCATCGCCGGCTGTAGCTTGCGCCTTGGACATGTAGTTGCATCTCACCGCGGGAGGGAGGCGGGGT
>JAQIWG010006544.1:0-13190 GCA_034695025.1 Chamaedrilus cognettii | reverse complement strand
AGAAATTTGCATCCTAGTTGGTGCTGACATTTATTTAAGTCCACGTTTATGATAACTGATGATGGTACTAAACTAGTTAATCACTAGTTAATCTAGTTCTGCGCAATATTGAAGCACCAACGATCCAATCCTTCACCTGTGTTGCACAGATTTCAACATCATCATCAATCATCATCATTTATCAAGGCAAGATCATCATCATTTATCATGATTGGCAATATAAATAAAATAAAACTTCAGTTTTATCCAGTTCACAGCGCAAAATTGTATTTCTTCTCACTATGCTTTTACCACTAATTTATTTCACTTTAATTGCTTATTTTATGTTTCACCAATATTGCATCAAAACGATAATTATATAGAGACTGCATACATTTTATTCCAGCGTCGTTTGTCCAGCTGTAGTTGGTTCATTATCCCCAGAACGCTCTGCGCGTTCTCCTTGGCAATAAACTGCTTCGTACTGTACAGCAATATAAATGCACATGATACCATCATGAGCTGCAAAATTAAACCTTTGTAAACAACGCCATAATTTCAAGCCACACAGAGCAAGCGTGAGACAAATCTCAGAAAGCTATACTAATGACTAGTAGTATTGGTATATGGTAGATTTGGAAAGACAATAAAAGTGTGGTGGTGGTCTTTGTAGATTAAAGACCATGTGCATCAACGAAAACAGTTGCAGTCCGAAGAACCACACCCATCTTTTACTACTCGCCGGGGGAACTCTGAGCTGCAGACCTATTCTTTTCCTACCCCAATCTGCAGAGGCAAATCCGTAAATCTCGCAGGAATAGCGTAGTAAATAGGAGCATAACTTACTCGTTGTAAAGACCAATTTGCGTCTGCAAAAAACTGTCTACAACCAAGTCTTCTAGTCTTGTCCTGAACCGCTGCTCTTCAAGGTCACATCTCAGCATTTCTTCAGCCATCTACATCACAAATCCACCTTTGATGATTGAGTCTTGTACGCAGTATGACAACGAATTATTTATAAATCAAAACAGTAAGTCATTAGTAATTATAATAATTGTTGAGCCACAGGCAAATTAAAAATTTTAAAGTAGTTATAAACTTATATTCGGAAACAAACAGATTTGGACTTCTAGCGCAGCTTGCCATGTAGAAAAGTTCATTTCAGTGCGTTAGCAGAATATCGTTAGCACATTATATGGCCACACGATCTATGTCTAATAACTCACCGTAAGTTAATAATTAATATACAAAACGCTAGTGCATTATGTACCCATGCATTTTTCCAGGCATCTTGCATTTTTGGACTTATATAAGTATAAGTCCAAAATGCAAGATGCCAGGAAAAATGCATAAATAGATATTACAGACTCTTAAAAAGATATTCAATCAAATGTTGACATGAAATATCTGCTAACCAGAATCAACGAAGTAGACACTTTAATATCATCTGATACCAGTCCTACAGCACCTCAATGTTTAAATGCAAATTTTAGGCTATAGCAGTAACTCAAAAGCCTACCTTTTGAGCATTGTGTAATTCTGAGTTTAGTTCCTTTACCATTTCACCATTAAATCTGCTTCGAAGTTCTGACAAAACACAATTAAATTTGTACACATCTTGCATTATATTTATCAAAATCGAACTCACAAATGCTCTGCATTATCATACTACAAAACGGAAAATTGTATTACACAGGCTAAGTCGGAATCTAAGTGATTTGTCATCGATTTAACCTGTCTCAAAACGAACAAATACAAATATACTTATTTATTAAAATGTTAAACTCAATTTCAACATGTTGTAAAATATCAAATGACAAAAATTCATACAATGCCATCGGTTGGTTTTGCTAGTTAAATGTATGTATGTATGTATGTATGTATATTGCACTTTTAACGCACCAAAAATATGTCATGCAAACGGAGATGAAAAAACATCATTTGCTTGAATCATAGGTGCGGGTTATCATCGTAACTACATCATAAATGATGTTAATATTAATTTGCTTCTCACTCTGCTGCTGCATCAGTTCTTGGTGAAAGACCCTTTGCCACCTGTCGACATCCCTCAGGTCCAACTTGAGCTTGCTACCCAGAGACTCCGTCAGTCTATCGTCCACAGCGGCGACACCCTGCTGCCAGTTCTTGTCTCGATCCTACGGGGCAAAGGAAAGAAATACATTTTGCAGTCAATCAATACTATGAAAAACATTAAAATACGCTTAGAATTAATTACTGACAATAATTAAATATTATAAAAAAAGATATTTGATCTTTTATGAAAACGCTTTGATGAGAAAAACAATAATTTGCTGTGTTAGCTAGTAAAAAAAAGAAAATAAATGATTAACTAACTAAATAGGCAGCTAATCCTTTAATCAATGCAAAATCTAAGATCTTGCCGCTAATGTAAATAACGAGTGAGATTATACACAGAAGATAGTACAATTGTTCACGCAGCAAGTTAACCTTTAGGAGAGAGTCGAGCAGTTTGGTGTCGTATTGGTCCAACTCCCCACACATCTGCTCCTGCTGCTCGCGCTGCTGCTGCGCCAACTCATGGTAAGTCTACAAACATGTGGCAAATAAATACGATATATAGAATTTAAATCCAGCTATAATCTTTCAAAATGACTAGTAAACGAAGTTAAATGGACTAAACAAAATTGAAATTCAGAAATAATATGCAAGAAATAATATACATGACATATTGCGATGATAAAAAATGGCATCTAAATCTATTTACTTTTCTGCATCTTCATTTCGTCATAAATGGCATTCAAATAGATGAATAGAAATATGCACACAGCCATGAGGCAATATAGTGGAAAGCGGGGCAAAAAATACAGAGTGAAATTGCGTGGAATATACTGCGGCAAACAGTGCGGCAGTTGTCCGTTTGAATCCTGGTCGTGGCAAAGACTTTGAGCCACTTCGTGTACTCTTGGCAAAGGTGGTTAAAATTCATCAGCCGTAAGTGTTCCTGCGACACCTTCCAGTTTACGGTGGAACCACCACCAACGACCATCAGCTGGTGCAATGGGGCATCACCTCCTCCCTGAAACGGGCTGCAAAAAACATACAAAAAAACAACAAATTCCCCCTCTGTTGTACCTCGACGATGTCATTTGTGCTGTTGGCCCTGCTCGATCCCCTCAAGTACGCCCGTCGCTGTCCCTCCTGAAGCTCCCGCTGCCTTGCCTCCTTCTCCTGCCGCGCCTCGCCCAGCTTCAACACCCACTCGGAGGACTTGCGCGCAAACTCTGAGCAAGAAAATGCGCAGGCATATAGAGGGCATCGTAACAAAATGGCACCCGACCCCCCCCCCGAGCGTGAGTTTTGTTTGAGAGGAACAAAATGAAGAGCGCCTGATTGCTAGACTTCCTCATATATGCTATTTTTGGCTTCTCCTGTGTTTTGCCCTGTGCTGTATTCACCATTATTTTTTGCACGTGTGATCAAATTTCTAAACTATGTCGGTATCTATGACCTCAGGCAAAATAGCAAACGAAAATAAAACTATTACTTTCCTTGTTAAAGCTCCTAATGGAAAATAATCACTGCTTTTAACTTAGATAATATCCTTGCAGACTGTTGAATGCCGTACCGGTACTTCTTTTAATTGCACGTCGCCAATAACAAAGTCAAGCGCAGACTCTAAAACGGCCCCTACTGATCTCATTTATACAATTTGTAAATTGACAAATTACGTTCTTCCTAGTTTCATGTTTTTGCTTTACTTTCTACCACAGTGCCATGTATGTGTGTGTGACACGTATGTATTTCATGTGTGCCAGCAATTAATTTATATGTAGTTATAATATAGTCTAAGTTATCATTTGACTTCCGTATTGTTTTTATTTTTCACTGGTATGCTGTCTCTATCAAATAAATTTTAACTTGACTTGAGTGCTCTTTACATGTATAACAAATATTATTCGTTATAAATTTTAAAAACTTTGAGAAAATTTAAACAAGTTAGCAAATTTTATCCATGTATAACAAATATTCAATAAGTTGTCGCTAGTCATAAATACCTTCGTCGGTTTTCATCTGAAGTCCTTTCAACCCATCGACGTACTGGCCAATCATTTTCTGCTTCTCTCTGTCTGAGATTTTGTGTTTAGCGGCGGCGAGCTCGCAGAGCATTTTCTCAAGGGCTGTTTGTCGGCTAACGATCTCTTGTATCTGGTCGGCTCTCGTCAAGCGATACATGTCTAGATAATTTCTCCTCTGCGCCTGTATTCTGTGAGAATACTGAAATAGATAGCGATACTAAAATACAATTACTGAGAAATAAACTACAGAAAATACTGAAATAGAAAGCGATAACCGATTGATGAAGAAGAGCCTAGTATTGTAGCGCGAACATAAAAGATATGAAGGATTCTTGAAATGCATTGGTTTTTTTTTTGTTTTCTTTCAAATAATGACGTGCCGCATAAAAGTAACGATGATGACCCTGGGCACCGGTACAGTCAGCGTGTTTAGCAGCGAATTCTGAAAAAAAAATGCAAGCCTACTTCGTCAAAAAGCCAGCCAAGAACAGACTACTGAACAGAATACAGAATACTAAAATAAAAGCAATAGTTAATTGACAAGTGACTTTGTGAGCCTCAAACAAAGAATACAGAGAATTTCTGAAATGCATTTATAGAACAATAGTTGTAAATGCCATGTTATTTATTGTTATGTCATTTAAAGAATTAAAAGAAGAAGCCCAGTTTTTCAATAGGACAACAGATGTAAAGGCAATTTTTAATAGCGTTCTCACAATCGTGATAGAAACAACATGTATTTCAATTGTGAATTTAGTTTTCTGAGACTATATCTTAATAGCACAACGCAGTCGCTGCATCGTCAATCTTTGCATCGACGGCGCAGCTCCATACTAAGCTTCAAATTTATAAGACCTGGTTTTACAATGAAGCGTCAATATCTCCAATCGAGATTAAGATTGCAGCAACCAACCGCATTGCGCAAAAAATTAACCCTGGATCAAGATGGCAGTGCGCTGATTGGGTGAGATGACGTTATGACCTTGGATCAACTAAGATCATAATACAGGATTGAAAAATCAGGCTTTAGTGATTCTTTTCAATTTTGCGATGATCTTTGCGAGGCTAATGAGCGATAGTAAGTATACATACAAGTTTAACACACACTTCTTGTGGCTGCATTCTCCACTCACGCGGGGGTAGACCATTTGCAGCAAAGGACACTCTCCCTCCACTTTACCCTACAAGTTGCACCCTCACTTCTAATCTCTTAGCTTTTGTATCCTTCTCAGTCAAGCCTTCTTTTTCCATCAACCTCATATTAATAATCCATACATTTTGCCAGGGCCTGATCCAGGTCTTAAAAAAAATTCTTAAAAAATTCTCCGAAATACATTTTTTTTCACCAAGCTGTACTTTTTTTCGCCAAATATGTTACACATATGTTCCCTTCGGGTGTGCACCCGAAGAATATAGATTTGAATATATCAAATCTATTGCTCTGTTGATCGCCATAGAGCCAGTGACTGAGCTTCTAAAAAAGAAGGATGAATTAAAAAAATCGCTAAGGGCTTCCGTCAAATGGAAAAAGAATTCGCCAGCCAAAAAATTATTTTTCGCCGATTTTGGCAACTGGCAGATCAAGCCCTGATTTTCGCACATACTCACATAATAAGTAGTACCTTTATGGTACTATATATTTAGCATGCAATCGTTACTATGCCATGATGAATTTCTTCACGATTAACTCACTGATAAGTGTCGAAGTTGTTCCGAGTGCATTTTGGCTTCGTGCTTCGCCAAGTTATTCGAGAGTGCCCTCATCAGCGCATCTAACTGTATGAAGAATCAGTCAACAAGGCATGTCACGCACCATTACTGCAACAAGTAGGTTTAACCATCCAACTCAAAGTTGCAATTAATCTACAGCTACATACACTCAGTAGCAGGGAATGCGCAGCACACCAGCACGAGAAATAAATATGCGAGGACATCTGATGGGATATCAAAGAACTGAAGAACGACACCATGTCGTGTAGCTAATAAAAAAATTAATGTTAATAAATAAATTACAAGGAAACTGTAAAATACATGACGTACAGCTTGCTGAATTATTACAATTAATATTACTACTTTATAAGCTGTATAAAGCAGTTGCAAACATTTCATTAATAATATATCAGAATATAACCCTAACCCTAACCCTAACCTAAAATAAAAACCAATATGCACATTTTTTATGTCAACCCAAAATAACAGAACATCAATAAAAATTAAATAATACGGTGATTATTTTATCCAACGATGCAACCCATACCTCATCGGCGCTGAATTCATTCAGTTTCTGTAATTCTTGTCTGAATATCAGCTTTGCGTCCTCGTCATACGAATTCTAAAATATATAAATACACATAAACGCAGAATTCAAAAGACAGGTCTTCAACAACAAAAAAGTTTGTTTCATATCTCACATGTCGGCGTGTTTAGCGTCGTTTCTGGTCAAGCGCGCTGTTAAAAATTATATCACAACAATTACGTACAAGTGAGGCGCTGTGGTGCGGTGGTTAAGGTGTCGGACGCAAATCCCAGAGACCTGGGTTTGGGTCTCCGCGCCGGCAACTATGAAACCATGCGTTACAGGCCCTTCAGCAAGGCTCTTAGATGCACAAGTGTCACCACCTGCTAACCCCGTGCCAGATAATCATATATTTGGTTGGCGTCAGGAAGGGGCTTCCAGCCTCAAAAACCTAGCTCCAGCAGTCTCACCAGGGTGAAAACGTCTAAACCTGTGTGTAAAAATTGACATTAACAGAAAAAGAAAGGTGATTTGTTTTTTTAGCTTGTACAAATTCAAATAAATGTGATGAAATAACTGAATTTTTACCGCATGTTTATAAAATTCATTAATTAATTAATCATTTAAAAGCAAATTATTTATGCTAAATGTACAATGGCTAATTGATCGTAGAAATTGGTTAACACAAAAAAAAACGGGCACTTTAACAAGGGGCATTATATTGAAATAAAATTTGAATAGCATTGTAAAGCTACTAAGCAAATTGCAAAATATTTGCTGTTCTCTAAATAAACTTAATAAACTTGCTCATTAATAGGTGTATCACATTATATGATAAGAACATACACATTTTAGCTACTATAATTTACATCATGACAGACAGGTTGATTAGAAATTTGGCAAAAAACCACGCCAAATAAGGCATACCACAAGATGGATGTGTTTAGAGCGAATCCTGCTCAGTTCCAGCGCCCTCATTCCTTCATCAGTCACTTTTAGTTTCACTTCCTGTCAACACCATAATCAACTAAAGCTTTGCCCAGAATTGCAGCTAAAAATCTCATCTTGTTTCCTGACTAAATCTAATATCAGAATAAACCTACCGTACACGTTAATATATAATCAGCATATTAACGAATCAATAAATCAATAAATTTGTCTAATTTGACTAATAATCTTTGCTGCGACATACGATCGTTAAACTTTGAACAGCAATCATCCTAGCCTTCACACGTTTCCAAGTAAAATCATTGTAAATCAAAGACATTGGAGTCATTGGTCATCGCAGAGGAATAATACTTGAGCTAAAATAGTGATAATAACGATATTGAGAATAGATTTGTTTACGAGTTCCAAGACGTCATCTGAGATGTAATTAAATTGGATTACGAGGCAGTTAGATAATCGTTAAAAAAACAAACCTCTTCTTCTTTTCTGCGAAACTTTTCGCTGACAGTAACGCCATCTAGCAGTGAATTGTAGACAGCCTGTACTATGCTGTGGTACTGCGCCGATGACAGCCTTTCGTTTCGCACTTGCTCCAAAAGCATTCCTTTCATAACTAGCAGCCTCATCTAAATATAGCAGCAAAAAAAAAAAAAATTATTTCACTAATTTTACTAATTAAGTATCCAATTCTTGGTTTTTCTCCATTCATTTTCCGTCATCATATAACCTGGCCTATAATAGCATTCAAACGATATAGATTTGCGCATTTCGCTGATATTATTTAAGCAGTTTCACTGACAAAATATATTGAGCAAATATTTGACGCACAAAAACTATATCGGTATTCGGTATACACATGAATCTAAAGTTACACACATACAAGTTTAATTTAACTCTACTCGTTTTCTCTCGTCTCGAATTGTACAAACTGACACAAAGTGATCATTTACTTACATTAAGTCTTTCCTCTGTTATTTCAGTCTCAAATTGATTAAGGGCAGTCAACTCCTGATGGCTAAGTTCCACCGCTGCATCAGACTCCGAATACTTTGTCAGCGCATTGAATAGACCTCGGGATGAAACGCGTTTTGTATCCGAATGGGAGTTAATGTAAAGGGGCTGTAGAACATCAGCGGAGTCCGTACCATCAGGTCTCTGACGAACTTCTAGAACCTTCAAAGAGCAAAAAGGAATTCAATCATACTTTTTTAACATTTTTTCATCATCCATATTGCATCACAAACAGTACAGCACTAGCAGACAAACAATAATTGACCTTATGCACGGAGAGAGAACCGAGTTCCCTGAGGCAGCCGTAGACGTCCACGGCTACTATACTGCCCACATTGCGGCACAATCTAACGACGAATTTGCAAGTTGCATGATTAACTAAAAATAAATATAACATAGAAAAAGAAAATAAATGTTGCAAACCAGAGAATTAAACCACAGAATATCATAATGAAATGCCAAACTATAATCAAAACATAGCGCAAGATGGTACAAAAGAATTATAATTTTGCATGAAAACAGCAGCATTGCTCTCGTCTTGGACAAAAGAACGGAACTGTGCTTTTTAACTGTAATTTAATGTCCAATCTAAATCTACAATCCATGGCTTCTCCAGGTTTCTTTGAAATTTTTGAGTAATCGGCTTTCTCCCCAAATTAATCACTAACATCTTTCTTCTGAACCATACTCCAAAAATAAAACAGTGTTTCTTATATAAGCCCTACCATTTTTTCTCAAAAACAAACACTATAGTGTTACACAGACTAAAGTCACTGCGTGTCATTTACATTTAGTTAATTAAAAGACACCTTAAACAACGAGAAGAGCAAGATAGCTGTGGTGTAGTGGCTAAGGCGTAAAATAAGGAGTCCAGAGGACCTGGGTTCAAGTCCACGCGCCGGCAACTATGAAACCATGACGTTACAGACCCTTCAGGCTGTTAAACACACAGGCGTCAATAGCGGCAAACCCTGTGCCAAATAATTATTCATTGATTAGCGACAGGAAGGGCATCCGACAGTCAAAACCTGAAGCTCCAGCAGTCTTCATCAGGGCAAAAAATTCCAAACTCATGTAAAAACCTGAACATTAACAGATTAGACAGATTAGAAAAAAACACTGATTATTTAAATCAGTGTTTTTTATAACTTTGAAGAACCATGCCTAGAGTAGGAGTAGAATTTCATAGCATGATCTGTGCTTGTTTAGAGCTTTTGCAAACCACGTTTAGTCAATAGAATATATTTCCAAAAATTTTCTGTTTCAGCAATGTTCTTGCGCATCCTACGCACATTTCTTACAAATTTCTTACAAGTTTCTTATGTCCAGATCAGAGACACACAAATCAAAATAGTCTACCTGCTTTGGAAAAAGCAGATCTCGCTTGCCAAGTGTTTGAAGATTTCTAACCGAATGCGCCGGACTGGGCGCAACCTTGTCAATCTACGGAACAACGAATTCGCAGCCGATCAGAAGAGCCAAATTGGCAACCCTTGGCAACACGATCCAGTAGTTACAAGCTTCACACTGAATATAATCAGTAACCGTCTCGTAGTTATATGCAGTGCAAAGGGTACATTATAAAAGAGCTCTCTATAAAAAAGCGTGATAATTTTATTAACCTAAGTGTTATATTTTAACTTAGAGTTAAATATGGTAACATTCCAGATTTTTAATAGTTGAAGAAGTAGTTAATGAAATGAATAGATCTATTTCAGCAAAGTATAAATGAACAATCAACAGATCCTTTAGTTGACAATGATGCAAACTAAGGTAAAGCTTCATCGATGTTATGTTCTTTGATTTTTTTCGATTTAATAAAATAATTTAATCATTCATAATTCACAATTGACTCACCACAACTTCGCTATAGCCTATAAACTAATTGATCCTGGGGCCTGAATTTGCCCACCGAAAATTAAGGCAAGCTAAATTAGCTAATTAGCATTAGCTAAAAGCATTAACTGTCTGACTAATGACTAAATAACTGCTCGATGATTGGTCCAGAATTAGAACTGTCACCTGATGCACCAATCAAGGTCCATTCAATAACTATATTAATAAAAAAAAACCGTTACATCCGATTGTCTGCGTGGCGAGAGACTTAGTGTACATGCAGGTGCAGAGAGACGATCTCAAATGCCTTTGACGTCATTCTGGCATTTGGTTAATTAAGCAATAAGTGGTAACTCTAATTCTACTCTGCCATTAACAATTACACTATGATTGGCAAATTAACCATGATAAAATTAACAATTAACAAATTAACCATTAACAAATTAACCATTAACAAATTTAAATTAATCCAACCTGGGTCCCATACTTTCGCCGAAAGTAGCACCAACCAAAGATGGTCGCCAATATGGCGCCCAAGATGGCGGCTCCGGCGAATGAAACTCCGAGAGCCACAGCCAAATACTGAGGCAACCCCCCATCGACGGGAATTAGGACCGCCAGACAGCCCCCCTGATTGGCTGAAGTCACAGACGCTTGCTGATCGGTCGTCGGTTGTGCGGTAGTTGTGGTATCAGACATTGCGACGGCTGCGATTTGTAACACTTTTATAGTCCACAAAATTTAAATACACCGTGTCTGGAACACTGGAACAATCAAAAAGTCGTCATTACTTGGTCAAAAGTCATTGAATTTGTCAACAATTTTATACCCGACAACAGCTGAAAAATTAACAGCAATGCTCACGTACAGTTTGTACAAAAATTTGAGCCATTGCACTGGTCTAGCTAGTATATAAGCAGCACATATTGAAAAGTGCACCTGCATGCATCCGATACATAATAGATTTATAATATTAATATCAGCCCCCTAATTAAGGGAGCACAAAATAAGAAGCTTGTAGACTAATATAACAGTTTAGAATAATATAGGAGTTTGTAGCACTGCTTGCTTTTAATTGTTTGGCTATGGATGTAGGCTATAAACATTGTGCAATAATAAAGCAACCGTTATCAATCGCTTCATGGCGTAATTTTCTAAAGAAACTTCTGTAGGATACTTATAAAAAAGACATTGTAATTGACTAGAACATATTATAAACAACTAAATTTAGGCTACACAATTGAGAATATACATTGAGACTATAAATAAGCCCACTGCCGCGTGCTATGCATTCAAAAATAGAGTAGAAATTTCATAATATTAACTAAAAATAGAATTAAATATGGTACTACTATTTACCAGCGGGTGCTTGGCGCCATATACTAGCTTCACTGTTCCTATGGTGACTACACAACAACCTGCCGTTCATAAAGAAGAGAAACAAGCTCGAGAAGTGCGATAAGGATAGCTAACCGGTCACCGGTGAATTTTGTGAACTTGTTTGAGACACATTACGATAGGCACACCCCAGCAAACCGGGGAACAATAACTTAAAGTACTGGTGTGTAGCCCAGGGCTTCCCGGACGTGTTGTAAAAGGCGTCCAAAGAAGGGGGAACGATTCCTGGGCCTCGGCACAGAACCGGACTGTACGTGATGCTATAATGTATTATAGTTCACACGGTTCTTAAACTCTCAAAACCGAAGCAATTAATATTATGCACTGTTAAGGAACGGTTTTGAAATAGCTGCTGCCCCTCTCTATACCCCCAACCCCGTGAAAAAGCCTCCACTGCTTTTTATTTAGGTTTCCATATTCTAAGACCGTGTATAATTGCAACCCCGCGACTTGCTATGGTGACCGTTAACTGGTGCCATATTCGAGAATATTTATGTGGATCGCCGCGACGTGCTTGCAATCAGAAGGCGGCACGTACGGTCCGCTAGCTATTGCTTCTGATAGTGACAGGAGCGTACGTAGTCGCCTACATTTAGGTGGACGGTGGGGAATACAGTCCACCTTGACACCTCCGACACATTTTCATGGTTATGAACACCCGTTAAAATGTGTCGTAAATACGACTTGAAAGACGATAGGCCCAATAGTTTTCAAATTGGCGAAAGAAATGGGAAAAACGTTAAGAATGGCTTTGCAAATGAATAATGACTGGTACGAATGATTTTGAAAAGTTCCTCTAGCACCCCCCGCTCCCCGCCCACCCCCAGCCCCTCCGCCCCCGCTTACGTCATTTCTGCACGAAACGGAAAAGACTTCTTTGGAGGGTATAGACTTTTCCAAATAGGGGAGCGAATGAAGTGGAGGAGCAAGATTAAGCGCACGAGTGGCTAAAAAATTGACATCGAGAACTTTAAAATTGACCTAGTTCTTGGCCTTGACCATGTCATCAGTGACTCATCACCGAAGTATGGATTCAGCCGCACGGTTCCATACTCACGCAACTACTAAGTCAGAGACCCAACTTAACGTATTGAATACTGTCCTTGCATACAACGCACACTGTACAGCGTAGATAAGAACCCAAGCAAAAAATATTAAGCTACTTTTCTTGCCAACTTGGAGGGGGGCAGCAGGGGGGGGGGGCAGATATTTCATCTTGGGAGAGGGGGGACAGCTGCTCTCCCATGCCTTCCCGGCAGTTACGCCACTGCACTAAATCTGTGGCCATACGCCCGTGCCTAGCGGCCATCCACGTAAGCTTGGATTAGGCAATCCCATTAGCTTGCAGGTGGTAATATAACGACAGAGAACAGACTGATAACGCATTTCGAAGCGACCACGCTTCCCCGGAGCTCTCCGCATTAAATCTTCGGGAATTTGTAACACACGGAGAAGGTTCTATGGGAGTCGTGTCACGTGACGCCATTAACCAGTCGGTTTGTTTCCGGTCTTTCGTGAAGGCTTTATAGGCGAATGTGAAGATGACCGTTTGGCCTGGGCCTGCTGCGGAAGTTCTTTGGTTTACATCTAAGCTAGCCATTGCAGTAACAGGCTATAAATTTTATACAGTGTTCAATTACTTTTGAAATGCTACGCTGGCATCGAATAATTTAGGGCATATATAACTGTATAGCCTACATGTACGTCTAATGTCGTCTAAAGTG